>VZTV01117488.1:17618-36786 GCA_013400875.1 Anhinga rufa | reverse complement strand
GCACCCCGCCGCCCTCACGCGTGGGGTGGCCGCTCCGCCGGGCTCTCGCCGGCGGGCCGCGGAGCGGAGGGAGCGAGCAGCCCTCCGTGCCGGACCGGCCCGCTCCGCGCCGACGGCCGTACCTGCGCCATGTTGGGCAGGCGGCGGCAGGAAGCGCGGCTGCACGCAGCGCTGTTGTCCCCGCTCCGATACAGCGCTCCGGCAGAATAACCCCCTCGGGACGGGGAATCGGTCACCGTGCCGCCCGAGCAGGCCTCCGCGCGCCCTTGCGGCGCGGGCGAAACTCGACTCGGGGCCCGGCCCAACCGGCCTCCCTGCCCCGGCCCTGCTTTGAGGCCGCAGGCGGGGCAGCTCCTTCCCTCCCCTCGCTCCCGGGCGCTCATCTCCGGCCTAGGCCGCAGTTCATTGCGTAAAGGGGTTGAAAACGAACACTGCTACTGAAAATAGTTACCCTGACACAACCTCGTTAACACGGTTACATAAGGACAAAAATAGAGCTATATACCCATTTCTTTGCTGGCTGCAGCAGTGAGAGGCATGCGTAGGCCTGATCCTTAACTAGACCAGGCTGGGGCTAACAAAGCCAGGGGTCCAACAAAGGTTTTTTAAGTGCATTAACTCTCCACTGGACAAGAAGCCCTAGGCCAGAGCTTAGTACAGAGCCGATCAGCTGACCAAAACCACTCAGTTTTCCCTCTTTTTCCCTCTGCACAGTATTAATTTGGGACTCTCCTCAGCCACCGAGTTGTACAGTGGTTGAATTTTTCCAATTTGGTCAAAAGTTACTTGAAAGCAAACAGCAGGGAGGGTCTCACATGACCAGAAAGGCAGCACTGATCTACAGGCCTGCTTCCTTAAGGAGCCTGGATAAAAAGCTAATTTTCACTTGCAGAAAAAAAGAAACAAAACAAAACAAAAAGTGCAAGTCAAGCAACCAGAAGATCAGTACAAACTCCTACAGAAGGGAAGGTGTGTTTGGCATGAAGTTGCCTTGTTTTGGTACAGGTCGCATGGCCTTCTGAACCAGAACAAATGACATTTACCTGCACTGAGAGGGAGGGAGGAGAGATGAGGAAGTCGCCCTGCTTTAACTGCACAAGGAAAGGGCTCTTTTAAGCACATACACACACACACTGCTCTGTCCTCAGTCAGGCTGGATGCATCTGGAGGACTCGGTCATGACTCTGTCAGCAAGGTTAGCTCAACCCATCACTACACAACAGCTTGTTGGAACAGAGACAGGGAGGGCTCCCTCATGCAGTACATACAGATGAGAAGAAAGGTTGCCAGGACTTTCCCTTACTGTAAATGCAAGTTAGTAGATTTTGTCTCAATCTAGTAGGTCAGAGTAATCTCAACAGGGGCAAAAAAAGGATGAGAATGCATCAGTGCTAGGGAGACATCAGAGCGTGATCAAGCTGCACCAATATAAATCATTAACCTTTGTCCATTTCCTCATGAAAGAGCTATCTTAGCTAGTCTGCTGAGGTACTCTTGATATATACTGTTCTGCCAAGGTGGGAACAAAAGTAAACAGGGTTCACCTAGTTAATATAGCAAGATTACTGACTGAAGCTTACATATCTCTGCATTAATTCAGATGTCATCTGCCTGTCCAACCTCCGCTTTTTTTTTAATTTTGAATGTAAAAATTTTAAAGAGAAGACACATCATTAAGTCTTCATATCTGAACCTCAGACAGACCCCTACATTTAGGCCTTGATCTGGCACAGGCCTCATCACATGTTGAGCCACCATGTTTCTGGAAGAGCTTCATCGACCTAATCATCTGCTAATCCTTCTCACCGCTGCAAACTTTATGGATCGATAGAGTCTTTTAGGCCAGTTTGGATCCCTAAGCCTTACCTTAAATTAGCATGTCTGCACATGTGTTAGAAAATGCCCTCATTCAGAATCACCCTACAGCTGCAGTCCTCATATGTAATCTCATTCCTAAACAATGTCATGCCTGCCTACTTCAGGAACATGCGCATGCTGCTTTATACTCCTGTTACCATGGAGAAACAAAACAGCTACCAGCTTTGAGGCACATCAAGAGATTACTTACTTACTTACCCTAAAAGCATTCAAGCCTGTATATAATGGCACAAGTGCATAAAGTAAGAATAATTTTTTTTCCCCAGGAAATTTAACACGACCAACCTGAGATTTTTTTTTTTAAGTTGCTAAGGCTGACTGTTTATTAAGCCACTTAGAAGGCTGAACTTTTTTTATTTTTAAAAAGAGATTAGTTCATACCATTGTAGTAAGGGTTCTATCTAACCACTCAATTACACTACCAAACAAATATTCATAAGTATAGTAGGACTGTGCTTTCAAACTACAATAGGCTGTTACCCATTATTATAAAAGTGAGAAATCTCAGTTATTTTCAGATGTCAGGTGATTTAATTGTGATAAGAACAGCATTTCTTATAAAGCTAAGTACATAAAATACACACATAAGTAATATAGACATGTTAACCTTAATGACAGCCTCTCAGTGTAAAAAAAATTAAGTTTTTTTTTTCTGTTTAAGTTAAATATATATTGCTTACATATTTGCCTCTGAGAAAAACTCTCCAAGATAGCTTCCCTGTCCTCTTTTGAGTCCTCTTAAGTCCCATGTTTCAGGTGTTTGCCTCTTCCCTATTCATACTTTGAAAGGAAAAAATAAGTTAAGGGCATACACTCTCCTCATTGCTGTACCCTTTCTTAATCAGATAGTAGATCTTCTTCCTCGATCATGCAGATAGACACCAGCCATATAATAAAAATGAGTGTTCGGTAATGTGAACTTCTGAAACAAGAAAGTGCTAGAGGAAAGCACTTCAGCTTTAATTTGCAAAGCTGCTACTTGTATGATAATGATGGCCATATGAAAAACAAAACTTCATTGCTGATAACCACAAGTACTCCATTAAAATTGCCCTTTCTTTGGTCTCAAAATACACTAAAAAAAATGTTTTTTTCCATTTAAATGGAAAGTGACATCTACCCATACATAACATATGCAATTCTATGAACTTTATTTATCCATCATATAACATTTTCCTCCTACCTGCATTACTTTCTAACTTAAGAGAATGTTTTTCTCTCCACACCAGTCTCCCCTCTCAAAAGTAATTTGGGATCCTCCCTCTGGAACTTGACCCTTCAACAGATCAGTTACTCCAGTTTCCCTCATGTTTGTTTGTGCTCCTTCAGACTTCAGGAATGAGGAGAGCAACTAATTAATGTTCTTTCCATTATTCACCCTTAGTCCTCCCAAACGCCTCTCTTCCTCCTGTTTGCCAAGGGTAGTATCAAAAAGAAGAGCAGGCTTTCAGGAAGGGACTGGATAGTCTCAGGGGTTCCCCGTCCTGCCTGGGCTTTGAACCTTTTTATAACCTTCCTGCACACCTTCAGTATTGCAGGAGGACCCAGACATTTATATTTTCCTCGTTCTGCTCCCTTACAGCCTTGTCTGTCCTGTTCTGGCTGTTCTTCTCATGCTTTACCCTACATCTGACCATCACAATATACTCCTGGTCTCTTCTGTATGTCCTTAACCCATCTACCCTCAATTAATACTGCCTTCAGAGTTCCACATTCAACATACCATTACTTTAAAAGATAATATAATTCTTGAAATACTCTGCTGCCTTTTATGATAGTAGGGAGCATGTGGAGCAAGTCTTTTTCTTTCTCCCTTTTCATCTCTCCTCATGAAATCCTCATTAATCATTATTAGAGCCAGTCAGAAACTTTCAGACATTTTTAAAGTGCTAATTTGTCACAAGTGAGGTTGCACGAGAAAGGGTCAGTTCTGATGATTTCTTAGCCCAAAGAAGCCCCTATCTATGTATCTGTACAGATAGGCTCTATCTGTAGATACTCTGCCAGGAGGGTGAGAGTTTGTCTTGGAGAAGTACCACTACATTTGGCTATGCTCCTCTCTTTCCCTGACATTCACTACTGCTCACTATCAGAGTCAGGATGCTGAACTAGGTTGACCTTGCCTTGTACTATCTATAATTTCTCCATGATATTTGAATATCAAATGAGGTCCAATTCATCTCAGAAATGAGGCAGTCATTTGCCATAATAAGGCCTATTATGTGCAGAGGAACTAGATCAGTTAGGCCTTAAGGATTGTTTCGGACTTAAGGATGGTTAGTGCCTGTTTAAAAGTAGAGCTAACAGCGTTCAAGGGACTGGAATTCAGGTTTCCAGCACTGGTTTGGTTAGCCGGCTCTTAGGCCATCTCCTCTGTCCCCTCTCCTCAGTTCATAAAAAAATGGCTTCCACAGATTGGGAAGGCCTTGCTAAACAAAACCACATAAACCCCCCAAAACTTAAAAGAATACTGTATGCTAACAAAAAAGTACTACCATGGCCCAACTGCATACCTTAAATCTGCGATGGGCAAAGCTAAGTAAGCAAACTATTTTTGACTATACATTAATCCATGTTAGCATGCTTTCAAGATGGCCATTTTTGTAACGAGGGCATGCCACAAAGCTGAAGCCCAGAGCATTCACAAGTGTACATATCCCAGCAATCGGATGCTTATTTCTTCTTTCCTGAAGCTGTTGGCTTATTTGTTTTTAAGTTCTACAGACTCAGGAGAAGTACATGCAGAGAGAGACACAGTACCTCAGACTTCTCCTCAGCACTACTTCCTACATAGGAAACATGTCCAGTACGTTAAGAAGAAAGAAAGGAAAAAGAATTGCTAGATGCCAAGTCGCTTTGCCTGTCTAGGCACTGCTCTGGCAGTGCTGCAGGCTCTTGCTACAAGATCTTGAGGTCAGCTAAGGTAGGTCCAGGAGACACCAAAGCATCAGAATGCAACTGGGAAAGTGCAAAACTGCCTTTCCCCACAGCCTTGGTCTCAGATTTCTTCACTTTTACCTTAGAAGCAGCATCCCAAAGTCTAGCTACTTTACTGTTAGGCCCCCGAATACATCAGCACAGAAGAGAAGAAGAAAAACCCCTCAGCATAGTCACTGAGAGAAGGAAACAGAGCCTTTTCTTGTCTGCCCTCTCACCTCCCATCACACATGCATGGGCTCAGAAAGCTACACAAAACCTAACTATGTACTAGCAAAAAAAAAAGCACAAGCCCTAGTGGCAATTAAAAAATGTACACCATAAATCAAGCAATATAAAAAAGCAGGCTAAAAGAAATGAGATCAAAGTTGGGGTTTTTTTTGTTTTTAAGGAAGCTACATTTTATCCAATTAAGTTTACCTCACTGTAGAATGCTCCCTGGAAAGAAAGCCATTTTGTCAGACTGCTCTTTAACCCACTCTGCTGGAGCAAATCTGCTCAGCCTTTCTTTATTTTGAGGATGAGGAAAACCAGCATCATTTCATATGACAGACTTAGCAGCAACAGAAACTCTTCTGGCAACACAATAAAGTAACTGCTAGCACATGGCTACAGGTAATTTGCTAGGAAAGCATCCAAAAACTCAGTAAGCCCCCTAGTAACTCTCTGAGAACAATTACTTGACAATAAGCATCAGAAGAAAAGCACTGTCACTTAACCTTGCTGTTCCATATCCATAGTCAGGAGCAGATACTCCCAGGAGCACACTCTTGCCAGAAGGCAGGCAGCCCTTCCAGCAGGTATTATAAACGACAACCAGGTATCCCATCAGGTCACACTGCTTTAAAGGAACAGTGCCAGCAAAACTCGGGCAGGAGGGTTAAAAGTTTTCTTGGGGCTTGCTGCTGTAAGGTAGCTAATAAAAGAGTTAACGAGCTCCTAAACTATCCAGCTGAAGTTTTCTGGTAGCAAACATAAAACAAACCATCCTTTTAAGTAACATCAGGCCAACAAGTTTTGTGCAGTACCCTGAGTTATCAGTATTTGCAACCCAAGGCTCTCTAGCCTATAGCTTTTCCTAGGTCCCAGGACCCTTGTGACTCTGCTGAGTTCATTACAGGGTCAGGGCCTAAATGAGATTCTGGATTTTATGAGCTCTTCTTCGTACAAAAGAAAACAAAACTGCCTGGCAGCTCCTCTATGAGATGAGGCATCTGCACTTGTTTCTCCTGCTCCCTCTCACTCCACTTACCGGCAAAGTAAGAGATCCCCAACAGCAAAAATTAAAACAAGTAAGAAGCAAGGTGAGCACAGCATGCCAGTCTTAACAAGGAACGGTTTTAACAATCCTATTGTCACACACAGGACAGCATTTCTGAAATAAAACAAAAGCTGGTCGCTATGTGACAATAGCGTGCTTGTATATCATTTACAAACTCAAGAACTTAAAGCCAAAAGTATTGTTAAAAAGAAATTTAAAAAAGACATGCACTCCAAGCACAGCCCTCACACCTTCAAAACAAAGAAGAATCACACTGTCTACAATATCTAGAAAGTCGTGGGTGTTTTTTATTACCAGCATATTCCACATGGGAAAGGCTCAGATACTCTAGTTATGGACAGCACTGTGAAATTCCAATATACTGACAAGCAAAATGCAATTAAGAGTAAAAGTAAAAAAAAAAAAACCAGAACACTTGCAAAACAAGCAATTACGTGAGAAAATAATGTTATAGCTGATCAGCTTTAAAGGAAATAAATGCTGAGCATTCAGATGGCAAATCTTTAAACGAACGCTTAAAACCAACTTTCTTCCTTTATCCTCTATTTCTTCTCCAAAGCTGGACTCATCACGAAAGCCAACAGTTTTGTTTTTTTTAACTCTGTAGTAACTGACTCTAGCAATCCCTGTCCAAGTTCTTAGGCTTGACAATATAAGAGTTTGTACCTAATGCCATGCTTTAGCAACAGCAATAAATCAGAAGTAAGCTTCAGGTCCACTGTTTATTTGAAGCACTCCTATTATGAGAAAATATTTCTGGTAATATTTCCTTTCGTTCCTTTGTACTTCTCCCTTCCTGTTTTGTAGCTTTCCCTATAGTCTCTCCCCCACCTGTATGTATTTCAAATGCTTTCTAATCCTTTAAATACTTCACGATAATGATGCAGAACTTCAATTTGCTGGAACATTGAAATGTCTGGCTTGAACCTGACTCGCCCTGGCAATGGATCGCAGCATGCAGCAGCCCACATGAAATGAGTTGAAGATCTCCGTCTGCTTCCAAGTGAACAAGGACTGCTTTGGAGAATGCTACCCCAGATAACCCGCAAACTGACAGCCTGGGAGGGAAGTGAATGGAGATGGGTGCTGAGTCACTTTTCTCTCTCATTGCTGTGAACAGGTAACAAATCCACAGAAGCCAATTTGGATACTCAGCAGGGAAATTTGTATAAGGGTGAAAATACTCCTTCTCTCACGCCTTCCTCCTCCCTGCCATGCAAACAGTTACTGGTGTGGTGGGGACCACAATGGAAACTTGCACTTGTGGAGCCAGGGACAAAGCACTTCCCTTTGCAAGACAGCTCACTGAAACCCTTCAGGAGCCAACAGCTAGTATGCGCTCATCACCCACAGCTGGCAGCATGCTGGGCCCAGGCTGCTGGGGAGCAAGTATGTAGAGGCCAAAGATACCTCTGAGCAAAGGCTGGAAAAAGTTTGCAGCCTCATGCAAGAAAGAGAAGAATTTGGCTGGGATGAGTGCTATGGTCTTACAGGGGGGCTTTGCCTTGCGGGCAGAGCGCAGGAAAAAAAAGCATGAAGCACAAATGAGGGAGCAGCCCACCCTGTGCTGGCTGAAGCAGAAGGGCTGGTGGAGCAGTGAGGAGCCTGCCTGCCTGCACAAGGGTGGGCTGTCGGCAGCCTCATACTGGGATGCTACAGGGTGCTTTCTTGGGTGATATCCAGAATGGGTTTGAATAAAGCGAAGTTTAAAAAAACATTGAATAAATACCAGTGGTAAATACTGTGCTCTTCTAGAGTGTGTTCTGGATATTAAGCAGTTTTGTTGAAATTTGAAGTTTACTTTGCTTCTTTGGTCCAGTTTATTAAACTAATTTATTACTGTTTCTCCTGGAATCACTTCAGAGATTCTGTTAATTCTAGAGAATAACACAAATGAGAAAACTCCTTAGAATTAAGAAAAGGAAATTTATGAAACACAGTATTTTAATTAGCAATAGTTTCTTGTTGCAGGGCACCAAGATCTCTTAAAATCCTAACAGCCTGTATTTTAAAATAAAAGCATTTAAAACTGGGTAACAGTATGTTAATTTTCCCCTTTCTGCCCTTAAGGTATATTTGGAACCCCATTTGTAAGGATAAAGGAGAAGCATTTTCTTTCAGTACTTTTAACAGTCTGATGTTTTATCTGAATTGGAAATTGCATTTGATTTCTGTCTTCTTTTTTTCCAGCCTTTACTGTGGCTGCATCTGCTGAAACTGGGGGTGTAAGAGAGGGAGAAGTGTGATTTACACTGGTGGAGCTTACTGCTGAGCTCACTGGTGTTACTTGTGTGAGGTAAAGCTAAGCATACATATATGCGTCATGATTTGGATTAGGTATGAGTATAGGCCTCAAGGCTGGGATTTTTCCATTAACCATTTAGGATATTTTGGATCACTAGATCCTCCTCTCTTTTCAGTTTTTTTTTTTCAGAACTTTATATATCATTCTGATAAATACAACTTTTCTATCTGATTATCTATATCCTGTTTTTCTTTCATCCTTTTGTTTTCTGATGCTTCTGTTTCAAGCATTTGACTGTGTTTTCTCACTTCTGTTCTTCATTTTTGTTCTACTTTGAAATCTTCTTATTTAGGTTTCGTTCTAATTCTTCTTCTAACACTAATACCTCATAGATCTTTTCTCTTCCTGGTGCATATTATCTGTCTTCCTCATTAGGTAACACATATGCTTTCTCTCTCCAGCTTCCAGATATTAGCACTTTTATTCTTGATTTCCAAGTGACAACAGAAGTGATTAATTCCATGCAACTATCTGTGATCACAAAGTTGACAAAAAAGAGCTCTTACAAGCTAGGTTTGTCTGTGAAACCTTATGCTTAATATAAAATGAATTTTTATCTGCTGCAATCCACCAGGCTATTGAAGGATTTTGGGAGGATGGACACAAGAATTTGGTGATGGGTCTCTTAAAAGCAGAAGACATCTTCCCAACATCAGCCATTGGGCACTGGCTCCTTCATAACCAACCACACCTTATGCAGATCCAAATGGCAGGCCTGGAGCTTTGAGTAATCTGTCAATTTATGGAGCTTTTTTACCCCCAATTTGTAACTCTGACATTACTGAAGATTGTCCCTGTTGCAAAAAAAAGATGGGTATTTACTTCTTTCAAAGTCTCAGATCAGAGATTCTCCTCTGTGTTTCTCATTTCTCAAATCTATAGGGAAGCCAATAGCTCTAGGCTGAAAACTTTATGCATTTATATTTTATGGAATATAGGTTGGAAAGTGCTAAAAACAGAGCTCTAAAAATCAGCCTCTTCCTTCCACTACTGAATCAAAGTAATCCCACAACGACCGAAAACCTCTTCCAGTCCTTTCTGGGACTGTGTCACACTTACTGAGGAGGTCTTCACTCTGGAAACTGGACTTCTGAAAATATGTTGAAAATTTTGGCTGCTAGAGATGTTTAGGAGAACAAGAGATTCTCAGACTTCTGAAATTTTAGATCAGAACAATCAAGTGTATCTCCATGGCTACCAGATCAGTTCGAGCACCCTGGCAGATTTCTGGTAGCCATTTTGGAAGGTTTCATAGATAAACTGCTTAGTGAAAAGACTACAGGCCATGCAGGCTTGCTGGTGAGACCAAGGCTGTATATATTTGACCATCAGTCAGAAGGGAGGACATGTTACTGCACCACCTTGCTATTTGACCTTGTTAATCTTGCTGGTGTCAGGGCTAGAGATCAACAAAATGGCCTGTTTAGTGTCTTGGGATCTGGCGATGGTGGGCCTGTCTACACCTCTGTGGAATCTGGACTTCTAGTGCACAAATATTTCACTATGGGAAGGGGAGAAGTGGTGGTGCCACTGAAGGGAAGGCTTCAAGGATGTGTCTGCTTCCAGGAGGATCTTTGGATGTTCACAGGGGCACACAGGACACAAAAGGAGAACCTTTTCAAAAGGCTTAGCACTTGGGCATGCCATCTGCCCTAGGTCCCACTTTCTTCCCACACGACTCCCTTCTTGCTACGTGCTCTACATTTCCTCATTCTACATTTTTTTTACTTCTACAAATTGACCTCAGCTTCACCTCTTTAATACTAAATTTCATCACTCTCTTCAATCATGTGTCTTCAATGCCTCTTGGATCCTCCACACTACACGTAAGAAACAAACTACTTGCAAAGCGGGTGGGGAGAGAGGTACAAATACTATCTTAAAGACATTCTATACTATCTTAAAGATATCCTAAAATATACAACGTTAACAGTCAGCCCACATGCAATAGATATATGATACAATATCACTTTTCAGGTAAGGCATTCTGAGCTTTTGGAGGTTTGTTCTAAATCTTGTCAATAACTACAGATGGAAAATCACTTACACGTGTTAGTATTTGAAAAAATGGGGGTTAAAAGACTTATCCAGGGTCACAGCTGAGGTCTGGTAACAGAGGAACAACACTTAATAATTTCCCTGGCAGATTCTGTCTAGTTCAGCTACAGTGGTTTTAAGATCTTGCTGTCCCAGCAGCTGCACTGCTTGAGAAGTGACAAAATGGGATGTATGATCGCCCTCTAGGTCACAGCTTTGTTTATCAATTTAAAATATTAAATACGCTGGGCTGGGCTGAACAGCCACAGTGAGGTGAAAGGAGGTGGAAGGAGACGTACCGGGGTGTCCACACTCATTGCCATCTGATTCTTCTGTAACAGGCGGGGGAGATGCTAGCTGGCAGTGGAAGGTAAGGTTACCAGCAGACAACAGTAGTGCCTCAAATCACTGCAGCAAGGTTTGGTCTTCAAGCTTCCAGGCCTTGTAGTTTAAAAACTACCCTCTCTCTTAGACTCTGTGTTTGGTTGAGTTAATCTAAACTGACGGTAACTATAGCTCTCAAGGTGGTGATGATGTATACAGCAATGCCAATAAATACTGCTGTATCATGAAAGTATATCCAAAACAGATAAAATATGCGTTCTGTTTTAATTATATACTTCAGTAAGCAATTACAAGAAAATAACTATCTCACACTGTAAGTGATACCACTTTTAGGTTTATTTCCATAGCTATCCCATTCCTGATGGTAAATCATGGTGCCAGTGACGTAGAACTGGGAAGAGCTTACCTATCTAGGGATTCCTGATCCTTAGTTTCAGGTAGATTATTAAACTTCTATTTCCACTTTGTAAATTTCAGTTAGCAGCTTAAAACTCGTGCATATGTTAGGTAGTCCATTTGCACTGTCCTGCATAATCTTAGCCATAACTTCCTTAAGTGAGCAAGTAATTGATCACAGCTTTCCTAATGCTGCAAATCTTTACATGTTGGAGTAATCTTACACACTGATCTGTGTATGATCAGTGTGTCTGATCAGCAACTGTGTGACCAGCAACTGTGGCTTAAGCAGTTGTTGCTCCCTACATTATGCTGTGCAAGTATTTATGTGGCTATTCAGCAAATGAGAACTCATCTCGCGGAGAAATAGCCCATTAGTACTTTGTTGCCTATTTGTTTTTCCTGGGTTATTTTTCAGGCTGTCTGTCATTTCCGTGGTGTGGTTCATTGCAGCTTCATAAATGCTTAAGTGATAGAGCTCTGAATGTCCAACCCTAAGACAGTTTAAATGGCTTTATCAGGATATTTAAGTGCCTCTTCCTGTTGTCTCCTTTATCTGCACCTATATACAGTATCTGTTAGGATCAGTTTAGCATGTTGCAGTTTTCCCCACTCCTTAGGGCTCACCATGTGATTACTGCTTGTCCTTCTGTCCCACGAGGCTAATGTCCTTATCATGTCTTCCTTTGCAAACACTCAACTCTACCTTGCAGGTACCAACTAGCCATTTCACTCCAATAGTCCAAATGATTTACCATAATAAAGGTAAATTTGTTTGAAAATTATGGCTGCTCTACTCTCTTGCAGGGATGCAGAGCTGAAAAAGGGATCATATGTCCAAAACCAGTCTTTTTTTTTTTTATTGTTTTTTTTTGTTTTGCCAGCTCTGTCAACTAGTCTAATAAATGATGCTGCTTCTCTTTTCAAGTCCTGCTTTTGCTTCCTCGGTGGGCCTCCACGTGAACAGAGCATTACTGAAGCTAGTTCAGAACGGCAGGCATCTGAGTTAGGAGAAGGCAAGCCAGTGATGGACCAAAAGCCCCTTCCACCCACTGATGGAGGATTGTGCCGAAAGTCTCAGGCTGGTGCTTGGCGGCAGGTGTGCGTTTCCTCAGCCCCAGTCACGCTGTCCCTCCTGCTGCGCTAGCCCAGCTCACAACCTGGCACCACAACAACAAAAAAAAGAGTATTTTTTAGGTGAATCAGTTTCCTACTCAGATCCTTTCATGGCCATGCCCTGGGGCATGGCAGAGAAGGCGGTACAAAAACAAGTGGTGCCTCTGCTTGCCCTCCAGGCACTGTGCCACTGAAAACTCAACCAATCCAAAGTATTTGTTAGCTCTCTCAGCTTGAGTTACTGTGTCTAAATGGCTCAGTAGACAAGCGCTTCCTAATTCTAGATTGATGACATATCTAAATAGTTACACTGGCAAAATTTACAAGTGGAGGAGCAGTTTTGATGGTTTAGTTTTCCTGTTCCCTAGAACGAAGAATCCAGCAAAATGTCAACTCTTCCTGGTAAAATTGGCTGAACTTCAGCTTTTGACTGAAGTGTAACAGCCTATTGTGGTATGAATATTTTACATTCATAGCCAGCATGCAAAGTCTCTGAGCACAGAGTAGATTTTCATTAATACAGTTATCTATCTTCTGGCCACAGTGCATCAAAGTCCCCTGTCCCTCACGAGAGAATCAAACAGGAGTTCAATTTCTTTCCTATTCTAAAGGTGGAGAAAATATGCCTTGGATGTGTCTTAATTCTGTTCCTTTTTTTCCCTCTTATGCAACAAAGTATATTTTTATTTCAAAGTGACTTTCATTTTACAATAGTACATCTATATAGGAAAGTTTACAAAACATTTTCTGTACAGTATCTCTAGTTAGGTCAGAGTTAACATTATTTAAATATGGGAATGAATTTAATCTCTTCAAAGTTAAAGCTTATTTTTAAGTAATAAGAAAATGTCAGGAACATGGAAAAACAACCTAGCTATGCAATTAGCCCTTTGAATAGAAACACCCTGAGATGAAGGAGCACTGAGGTGATGCTTATGCTGTAACACTGGTCTTAATCCTGTGCCATTTGTGTCAGCGGAGATGAATAAATTGTGAATCAAAATAAGATCAGTCCCCCAGACTTTAACCTTATTCCCACTGAAATTCTGAAGTTAACATGAGCAGGTAGTGGGGTCACACTTGTAAAGTGAAATCCTGAACACATTAAGTTAATAGGACTTGTTATAGAATATTATTTTCTCCCTTACTGACCTACTGTAGTTTTAAAAGGATAATGCTACATAAATTCTCCAAACATTATCTTCACAAGCAGATGGTCTAGAATTTTTTTTAATAAATGAAAACTTGCATTCTGAAGAAAACAGAAGAATCTTAAGTGCTTAAATTGGTGAGTTTTCTTATACCTAGGTCCATTTTGATTTTAATTATTACTAACCTAGTGAGTGCAGCAATATCTCCATGCCCAAATAAACTTGACAGATGATCTAAGAGAATTCTGCTACTCATACACTAGGAAGATTTTCCTGAGTATTAAAAAGTACTATATCATGCCTCATGGAAACTGATTAAGTGCCATATATGATCATTCAGATGTGTAGCCTTAGTTTCTCCTCTCATCCCAAAGCTAACTACTCTTGTGTTGCAGCTGATGGCTTTGTAAAATGTACTTTGGGCCAATTTACCCATGCTATGGCCTTTATACCCTTAAACTGCATGTTACCGTATAACAAACAATGAAATAAAAGCTTTTTTTTAAAGGCTCAATTCACAGTATTGGTAACATAAACTTAATTCCAGTGTTCAATATTCGCTTTCAATTGTGATTTTCCAAATGTCAGTCTGAAACCTATGATTTTGTGGTTTTCTCATATATCTCTATTTTTACACAGCTTCTGGATAGCTACATTATTAGAGGGCCTCCCTTAAATATTAAACAATGACCAAAGAGTCTTTTGCTTTTTTAAGAACACCAAAATGAGCCTTCTGGGTCATCTCTTCGAGCATCCTTTCTCCTAGGGAGGCTTAAATCAGGAACTCAGTGGACAATGAGGCAAATGGATATCTTGAATACTCTCTCTCTCAGCCTCCTACAAGTGGTTTGTGATTCAAGGACTTCCTGAGCTAAGGGCATTAAAGAGTATTTCCATGTATTCAGTACCACTCATGGGTTTTTCTTTTTTTCTTCCTAAGCACCTACATTCAGTGATTTGGTAGTATGTTATTCGGGGATTTTTTGGCATGGTATTGAAACATGTGCAAAGAATGTTTTCAAAAGAACAGAGAAGGGAAGAATGGAGTTTGCATTCATGTTGCCAACGTCATTGCTTTTGTCTCTTGCAAGAGCAGTTCCACTGATGACGTCTTGCTGCTCCAGAAGTCCCTTATTCCTGAAATTCAGGCCCCTGGCTGACACCTTCTAGGCTCCAGAGGAACACAGGTGTCTTGGATATGGAAACAAAGGTCTTCATTTGAGGAAGCAGGATTTCTTTACCAGTATGGGGCCCTTGAACTTGGCTCAGTGTTCAGTGGCGAGCCCCCGCTGCCTGTGGAGCATGGGGAGAAGTACTCATGGCAACCTGTGTTGCTAGGCAGATGGATGATTGTGTTTTGTTCCTGCCACCGTGTTCTCAGGGATCCTGGCTTCACTTCTAGATATAATTAATGGTAATAAAGTCTGAAGGTTAAAATCTGTGGATCTCTAGGGCCATTTCTGTGCCTGGGTGGGATGGGGAACAGCATCCTCCCACTTACATATAAAAGCGAGAGCTTTTTTCTGCTGCAGTGCTTAAGGCGTAGTCCCAGAGGCTAAGCCTTGCCAGGAGCTCCATGACATAGAGGAATATTGCTGAGGGAAAGAAATGCTTCCTTTTTCCTAGTAACTCATTTTTAGTGCATGTTCAGCCACTCTTTCTCAAATGCAGCTTTGTTGAAGTTGGACAGGAGCAGCTAAAGATCCATAAGATCAGAGCTGCATGGAGCAGCAAGAGATATTTGCCAGGACAGCTCCAATGCCATCCTGAGGACCGAGAAGGATTTGAGATGCTGCTATTAAAAGTGTCCTTCAAAACTATTCTTCTTCCCTTTCTTCCCTCCTTCTGAGTTTTACTTACAGACTCAGCCAACGACTGAGCTTTCTCCCTTTAAAAGAACATCTCATCCTTCCTGCCTTCCTCCCTATTTCTTCCTCAGTTCTAATTGCATGGTCCAACTTCCTGGCTGTGCTGATTCAGATGCTTGTCAGACCCTTTACCGAATTTCTTAACATGGGAGAAAACTATTAATTTTTTGATGGATTGTTTTTCTACTAATTCAGTGACTCATATCTGCTCTGAATGAATGGTGGAGCCAGCACAAGGTAGAAGGAGGATGTGCAGCCAGCACTAGAGAAGGAAGGACAAGACCTGAAGAAAGAGCTGGATCCTGCCCTTTTAGCATTGGTGAACTTCTCATGTCTCATGGAAACATACCCTCTGACATTTTATTTAAGAGATCAGATTTTGGGGTTTTAGATTTATTACCTATATGAAAATAAAGGAACTTCCTTGCCAATTTATGTGCTTTTTGCTCTTCTGTAGGTCAGAGCAGGAATCAAAAAGAAAACAAAATGATGACAGAAGGTTAGTATGAAAATACCAGCAGTCTGGAAGAGGTCAATTGTAAAGCCAATAATGGTGGGCATGCCTATTTGTCTGTCTCTACCTACTCGGTTAGCCTTCTCTTCATCTGGTCCAAGCATAGGATCAAAGCCTGCAGTAACAAAGAGAACAAGACAGAAGAGAAGCTGTCTTCCCTCCCACACATCAAGGAACAAGGTAGCTGCTCTCAGTGTAATTTGCCCCAAATCTGAAGGGAAAGATACAGCACAGGCAAGGAATTAGGGAGTCTTTTCCTCATTTTTATCTGGTTGCTGTGTATCGTTTGGGTGAACAGATAATGTTTAGATAATACTCTGCTTTGAAGAAGCTGTTTCTGAGTCACTCAAATCAGCTGCTGATCCCAGAGGAAGAGTGGAATGGAGATGCCAAATGCACTTGGGCCATTCGTGTTATATTGGTGAAAAAGGGTACTGCAACATGGAAACACCTCCTGAGTGAGTTCAAGGCTGAACCCATTTAGCTACAGAGGAGTTATACATAGACTCCTGTCAGAGAGTTGTAACTATTCATTTACTTTCTCTGCAAAGGGCAAATGGATAAGCTTCTTTGTGCCTTCAGTTATATGATCCCCAGGGACCCACAGAGGGAGTTCCATAGTGGAGGGTCTTCAGCAAGTGGTTGGAGCAAAGATGACTCCAAACGCTGCAACCCTGAAGCCACGGGGAGACACTGCTTGGTAGGATGTTATTATACCTCCTTGAACTGCTTTATCTTTTACATCACTTCTCCCATTTTGGAGCTGTTTTTTACTGCTGAACAAAATTTCTGAACATATGCATGGAAAATATACAAAATGTGTGATAGGACCCTGATAGCTGAGAGGAATGTATGTGATGAAATTAGGTGCAGAGGCAAGGGTACCTTACATCTATTAGACTTCAGCAGATCCAGGCTTTATATCAACAATGTTGGTTTCTTCCATATTTTCCCTGAGATATTTTCTGACATTTTTAAAATGAAAAATTACAAGTTTAAAAGGGTATGTTCTCTTCAGATGAGCTCTTTAAAGATCTTGCATGCAGCAGCTGATATTTCAAGCTGTTGGATTAGTAGTTCTGGGTTTCCTTTTGTACTTGTCTGTGCCAAAATGCGATTAGTTGTTTCAGCCCACTCATACCCTTGGTTTGAGATGTCTGTGCATTAAGTTAGAAGGGAAACAGTCATGTGGTTCAGGTCCAATATTTGATCTGCATTATAATTGTTAACATTTTTTTCCTACATAGATTTTTCAAGACAAGTTGCCAGGAAATTTTAAAGCAGTGAGTTCTCGTTTTGAAGTGCTTTCTCATTCCATATTTTGTTCTGCTCCTGGAGACAGGCAAGACACCAGGAATTGGGGGAAGAAGGGGAAACAGGTGCTGACACTTGGCTGCAAGCTATTGAAAACAAAAGGAAACTCCAGGCTGGAGCAGACGATGCAAACAACACACTTAGATTTACAGTAGAGTAGAATCTCAGCAACACAGGCAGGACAGTGCAAAATACTGTTTGCTGAAATTAGTATTAGCTCTAAGTCACAAAAGGTGCTGCAGCTAGGCTAAAGGTATCACACTTAACAAGTAGAAACACCCAGGATTTGACCAATGCTTTTATATGCTCAGAATAATGCTCTCCCCGAGGAGCTATTGTAGCAGCTCATGAGGGCCGCAGTCAGCTGCTACAACGGGACGTAGATGTTGTGGCATACACAACATGTCATAGCTGTTGCGTACGTCACAATTTCCCCTTTCTTGGCTGGCTTTTACACACTGTTTTCGTTGCCATCCCTCTTGGAGGAAACAAAGACAAGTGTGTGTCAAATAGTAGGAAAGGGTGGTGAGGAAAGCCAAGCGCAAGCCCTGGTGCAGTTGCTGGGAAGATGTTAAAGGTAGTGGCCTGAGTGGAGTTACTGTCTTACCATGTCACACTTGCAGTGATTCACTTCAGTTCAAAGGCCTCTGTAAAAACACAAGAATCTCAATAATTCGCACAATATGCAATATTTGTACCTATTTTAAAGCTGAATGTTGCCCATATGTTGCATATAGATTTGGCATGAAAACCTGAATGACTAGAACAGGGCTTTTTAAAGCTTTTATTAGTGAAACGTGGTAAACACTTTGAACTAGCGTAGCATTTGTAAGAGAGCTGTAAATGTCTTATGATGAATCAGGTGATCTGGAAAATGACGTCAGAAATCTAATGCTGGGCACAATATTCAAGATGAAATTCCACATTTGCAGTAGGGGAGGGAAGAGATAAGAAAGCTCCGTCCTTGCCAAAACAACGTATTTCGTACTTTTCTTCCGTTTCAAACATGCGTCTGATCTACCACCATACATCTACAACCAGGAAAGACAAAGGTTTTCTGTGTTGGAGGGGTTGAGGGAGTAAGAAATGGGACTCCTGTAAGACTGAAAGCCTTTCCTTCTGCTGCTGCTGCATCCTCTAACTGCGGCTGCCATGCTGTTCTCACCAAAACTTCTGTTATCAATTTGAGAGGAAACAAATCTGTGCTACTCTTGTAGTCAAATATGTAATCTGAAATATTTAGTTACTTTAATAAAGTGTTCAAGTCTGTAGATAACCTTTCAGAGGGACCAGGTTTGTTAGAGAGCATAATCAGCTGTTTTCCCAACAGAGTGATGGTGTGTTCTCTTGGGTATCTATTATACCCTCTTTACTCTGAGCCGCGTTCAATAAAAATGCAGAAATAAGTGGCTGAAAGGCAAATAGCGAATGTTATAAACGTTATAAAAAAAGTAAGCAATTTTTTTTTTTAAAGCAAAGAAGCCCTATTTACCTTCAGCATGTTTTTTGAAATTTCAGGCTTCCGTGAATACTGAGTGCATCGTAACTGATTGTTTGAGAGGTGGAGATGAGCGTGTGAGGAGGAGTCATCCACACGGGCTTTGCAAAAATTTAACATCTGACAAACAAGCACCTGCTGTGGCGAGGACAAGGTTTTAGTTCTAGGAATTTCATAAATATTTATTTTCTATGAATACAGGGTTGCATCTTGCCAGAATATTAATATTTATATTTTCTCTGCTTTCACAGTTGTTTTAGAGTCAGAAGAACCAGGCATCGCAAGCATGCCTGCTGAAACACATAGCTAAATTTAAACTGCACAGTTTTATTTAATATCGCCAAGACAGAATATTTTAGCTGTTTCAGGGCGATGGTATTTAGAATAAAATGTTCTTTCACTTGTCTAAAGCTCAGATAACACGGAAATCTCTGCAATCGCTGGGAAAACTCTATTTTTAAGCGCAACGGAGCACCGAAGCGGCAGGCCCGGGGGCTCGGCCGGCGCCCGGCCGCAGGGCCGGCGGC
>VZTV01117488.1:0-17318 GCA_013400875.1 Anhinga rufa | reverse complement strand
GAGAGGCGGCGGCCGGCGGGGTCAGCCCTTCGCGGGGCTGGTGCCGCGGTGGCACACGGGCACGCACCGAGAGACCCGGGCAGACACCAGTGTCTGTGCGTGCGTGTGTGTGTGTGTGTATATGTATGTATGAGTGCAGGCACTCTTCACGCACACAGAGTACAGCCCCTGCCCCCGCCTCCCATTCAAGGCGGCCACAGCGCCGCAGGGCGAGGGCAGCCGCGGCGCCCCCTCCCGCAGGGCATGCCGCCCGCCGCCGGGGCCCGCTGCTGGGGCCGGCCGCTCAGCACCCCTCGCACTCTTCTCTGCGTGCGGCGGGCTCTCGCTGCCAGGAAAAAAGTAATCTGCGCTGCTGATAGCACCATGGCTTATTTTTAGAGGCAAGCGTGTTGTACTTTAGGGAGCGTTGCCAGAAATTATATTTTACGGGCTAAAGGTAATTCCTCCTGCAAGGGTATTCCAAGTATCGTTTCAAGGAAAATGTACTTTCTGTAAAACTCACAGTATTGTGGATTCTAAAATCCGACCTTTCCATAAGTGAACTTGTGTGTAACAGTTGGCAAATTCTGAATATTGTGTTTGAAATAATCTAAATAATGGCTTATTTTATATTATTTAGGAAAAAAAATATATTCCATACAAAAGTCCAGTATAAATAGTTGCTGTGGATGGTGCTGAATGAGTAATTTGATTTTGGTATTTCTAGTGTGTTTTTTGCAGCATAGATATCTTGCAGAAATTTAGAAATAAGGCTGATGTAGCTTCAGTGAGGACTGTTCTAAAAGTATTATTTCTTTTATATTGTTTTTCGTTTTTGTTTAGTCTTGTGAAAGCATATTTTCCTCATCTTTCTACTTTTGCAAATGAAGCTGAGGCACAGTGCTGGCAGAGGTGGATAGAGATGATAGAATAATGGCCTAGAAGTCTGCTGAACCATCTGAGAAGAGGGACTCTGGTCTTCTGGCAGGGTAACAATAATATTGGGAAGTTCTGGTTCCATATATTTTGGGCACCCATATGTACAATATTGAGATTTTGCACCATGTTGTCAATCCACAGGCAGAAACTCTTGGAGAAGGAAGGTCATGGCGTTTTGATTGCTTGATTAATGGCTTTTAATGCTGTTTTTGTAGTTTCAAAGCAAGAATACTTTGTAAGAAGTTTCATTACTGTATGACAGAAGACAGTCTCTCTTGGCTTTGGGGGATTTTTTACACTTTTGTTTTTTAACTTCCTGTAAAACACTATTCCCAGTAGAGTATCATATGTCATCTTCTAGAGGAAAATTGTGCTGTCATCCTAGATGACCTTGATGCATAAACATCATTCCTGGCCCCACCAGACTTCCTGATGGATCATGGAGAAGTGACATACTGGGCTTTGGTTTCCTATCTGTAGAACGAGGACAATAACCTGTATGGCACAGGCAAGGCATCTGCCTTACCTTCCGTCACGCCTGAGAATCATAGCCTGTTATTAGGCAGACCAGTTGCTTATTACCCTATAAAGGTGTGTCTCATTATTATAAACATGGCTGAGGTAGGCTGACAGTCAGTGTCTCATTAAACTGTAGAAGCAACCCCGTAAGAATAAGTCTCTTACACCCATTTCAGAGTGGCTATTAGACTGCTTGCAGATTGCAGTTAGAGGGTTAATTAGGATTCCCCAGTTCTGGATTCACACACTGATCATGCTTTTTTTTCTGACAAGCATTCCACACCTATGCAAACTGCAACTTTTACTTTATTATGCTTCAGTCAGAACAATAACATTAGTTGTATTGTCAAATAATTAGTCTTTAGGGTATTCCTCTTGGTTCTTTGTAGAACTGCAGTTCCACCAGCTTTCATGGTCAAGGTTTCCCTTAGGTCCTATTATTTTCAAGTTTTGTCTTCTTCAAAGTTAAAATGCCTGCTTAAATGTTTTACAGCTGTACACGACGTACACAAGCAAAAATGGTGAAAAGTCAAATCCTGCAAGCTCTTGTACGTCATGTTACTCACATGAGTATTACCCTCTAACTCACACAATTCTTGTGAATAAAATCTTGTATGTGCATAAGTGTTAATGGGATCATGCCCATACTAGGTGTAGCTACATGTTTTATATATGAATTTATATCCCTACATTTGTGCTTCTGACATTGTTTAATGTTTTTTCTTCATACCCATCTGATTATGCTAGACTGCTTAATCTTTCTCTTCTGTATGTGTGTCCCTATCTTCCCTCCTATCATTCTGTTGCTTTCTCTTTTTCTGCTACTTAATTCAGTCTGTCTGTTCTTCCATTTGCTCTCAGATACTTTCTTTGTAATTTGACATAACATGTCAGATTTTCTAAGTTTTAATATCTCTGATCTCAATACTGATGTTACTAGAACCTGAAAGCAAAATGTCAGACCGGTAGTGCCTGAAGTAGAACTAGACAGAAGACAAGACATATTTTCCTCCAGCTGGGATTTAAGAAATCACATGGAAGTACATAAAGGAGAGAATGCTCAGTGTTCCTATATCATTATGGAAATGTTATGTAATTGATCAGTATTAGAGTTTTTCTAAGACCATATTCTTTGTGCCAGTTAGTGGGTATTTAAAATGCAATTAATTAAGTCACGAATTTTAATCCAAAAGGAAGTATATTAAATACTCTGAGCTCGTTTCACCCACTTACGCCCATATGAAACTGAATAACTAGTTCTGGATAACAGATGCCCTCCAGAAAGATACCTGATTCTGACGCAAAGACCTACGGAGATGGAGAGCAACCATTCTGCCATGATGGTTTTCTCTGGTAAATGATTAGTAGTTGTTCTGGGTAGTTTGAGTTACAGCTGCAATATGTAATCAGGCCTCACAGATCCTCTTTCCCACTTATAAAACAGTCATGTGGAGGGCGTTAGTGGAGATGGGAAAGAGTTTTCACCCCAGTTTTAGTCCCTTATCTACACAGTAACAGTGTGTTCAATCACACATATATAACTGCTCTTTAACTGCTGTGGTTTGCCGCCTGACATGCTGGTGAAATCAAGAGATTTACTGGAGTTTACATTTGGTAAGGACTAGCCACATATCCCATTCAACGGCTAACTTCTTGCAAAGAAGCAGAGTTGCCCCTACTTCACCTGCCCTGCCAAATCCTCCCGCGCCTGGATGTAGGATCTAAACCTTCCCTCTCTGTGTCACCTGGCTTTGCCTGGATCCTAGAGATACTGAAAATGTGCTATTACTACTCATTCTGTTTTAATAAAGTTGCAATTCTAAGCTTAGAGAGCCTAGTAGCTGCCACGAGCACTGTAGGCAGTCGTAACCATTAATTCTGCTTGGAGCACACTTAATTAACATGAGAGTTTCAAACCTGACACAGAAAAGCGCTTAAGCTGTGTACGGCTTTGGGGAATCCTGCTGAATGGGATAATATGATGCACGTGACACTTAAGCACATGAGGACGTTTAAGGGTCTTGCTACATTGAGGATTTTAAAAAGTGTTTTTGAGGGTTTCACAAATAAGCATCAGCATTTGAAACGTACAAAAGCTATGGATTAGACACAATAAACCTTCAGGCTAAAGTAGTCCATCAGACAAATTATCTCCAATTTAAAAAGTGGCAGTGTTTCATTTATGGAAAAAAATACAAAATTAGTATGAGTTGTTAAAAATAAGTAGCTTTCACAGGGCTCAAGCAATATTTCAGCTCTAGCAGAAATTCTGAATATATGAGATCACTTAGGAAATCAGTGTGCAGTTTTATCACAGTGGAATTTACAGATGAACAGTATGAATATTTTTATATGCTCTTGTTGATGTTGCTGTGAGAAATTACATGAGGAGAAAAGTTTCTATCTTCTGTTAGACTGTAATGCAGATTAACATGCACCCTGACATCAATCTAAGTTATGTTTTAATATTTGTACTTATTTGAGAGTGAAACAAAAAATAAATTGTGTCTGCCTCCCATGGACAAACACAGGCTGTAGGTCCGATCCTCTTGGCTATATTCCTGCAGTAAAAGTTGATCTCAAATGGATGTAGAATAGGTAATTTCAGCTTGACAGGTTTCTTGTTTCCATGGTGCATAAAATGGCAGAAGTTTTTCAGTTTGGCTCTACTTCTACCTGACTTAACTGAATAAAATATTGGCTGGTATGCAGAAAGGCTTTAAACTTTTTTGTCTTTTCAACAGTGCCAACCAGCAGATACGCAGTGCTGACAGGGAGCTTGCGAACTCCCACAAATTATCTTTCCAACAATAGTTAACATGTTATTAAGAATTTCCATGTCTACATACTAATTATTCTGAGATCTGAGGGGTTTTTGTTTTTTTTTTTTGCAATATAGGAGTACCTTTGTTTCGCGTGAACAGATACCGCTTTGTCGCTATTGGCAATAGAACGTGGTGGGCTCAAGGCTGTGGAATGGAAATGGTCTTTTGGGTGACAGAAGTCTGACGTGAACCTGTCGTCGCACGTGCTCAACGTTTAGCCCCCAGGTGGGAGGTGGCCCTGCAGACAGGGGTGCTGGTCACACCGCTGCTCTGCCCCGGCCAAGTCCAGCCATGGGGTCCAGCTGCTGCTGTTGCTGTTTCTGCCGTGGGGGTATGGCTGAGGCTGGAAATAGCTCCTATGCATCCTGCGAGGTGTCCTGAGGGGGGAAGCAGCTGCGACAGAGATGTCCCAGCCCAGCCTGTGTGCAGGTGGGCCTTGTGCTCTGCGTGGCAGAGGTGGCAGGATGGGCACGGGACAGTCGGAGGTGGGGCTGGGGATGCTGCAGAAGGTGGCCAGAGAAGTGGGGAGCTCCCTGCACGGAGCTCGCAGGTACCTGGAGCAGGGCTAAAAGCTATTGGCTTGGTAAGGGGCAGGAGGTCCCAAAACCTACCTCTGGCCCCCATGGCTTTTGAGGTTGGATTATGTGCTACCTGACAGGTCACAGGAGATAAGTTTATAAATGGTCTTCAATTTTAAATGTCCATCTTTAAGAAAATACAGACTCACAGTTTTTTGGAAATGTCACACCCTTACTGCTCATTGGTACATAGGCGTGGGTAGCCCCACGAACCTAAGATTGGAAGGGATTTCCTTGAGTCCAGCCTGGGGCTGTATGCAACCATAACTTTCAAAAGCTTTCCAAGCTCCATCTTAAAAATGGTAAGGATTGTTGTGTTGCTGGTGTAAGGTCACAGGAGGTTCTGGACCGTTACTGCTGATGGTCAGGTTGAAAATTAGACGTGAATTCTGAAATTTATCTGTGAACAGCTTGTATCCTTTTTCTCACTGTTAGTCAGCTTTCTCCTTTAGCTTAGCCTGCCTCAAATGGTTATAGAAATGTCTTTTTCTCCATTGATGATAAGTGTAAATGTCTTAAATTTGTCAGCTGAAATGCTGTTCAAATTCAGAATATTACTCTTAGGCAAACAAAAAGAAAATTGGAAGTTCGTATTCATTCACAATACATGAAGAAAGTGACTTAGCACTGTAAGTGACACTTTCAAGACAGCTTAAAAAACAAGCAGCTGCAGCAAACCCTTGTAAATCCCTTACCATTTTGTTTCACTTTAACAGTCTTCCCTTGCTTGGTCAAAGCCCTCACTCCAGGGTAGTGCAGAAAGAATTGCAACTGGTCTAGAAACTGTATTTTTTTAACCCATTTGAGACTCTGTCAGGCAAATCGAAGGGCTTGTGATACGTTACATAATAACAGCATGTATTAAAAGTCATACTTAAAACCCCTCATTCTCCCATTATACTGTAGACAATTACAGTTCTTTCAAAAGAAGAAAGTTTACAAAATGCTGTATTCTAGCAGCGCTACTGTGGCACTGTAGTTAAACTTCATAATGGCTAATGTTTTAAAAAAATTAATTCTCAGAGCACTAATACCCACTTGATTCTGGTTCCTGGTTCCTGGCCACTTGAGCAATTGGTGTGCAGAGGCAGTTTAGTAGGCATATTCAATTTATGAGATGTTTGGTGCTGCCACATGTAATCAGATGTACATGTGTGCCACTGGCGACAAGTTATAGAGTGCCCTGTTGGGGCCATCCCACATCACCGGCAGAGTGAGGTGCTGCTGTGGGGCACACAGCAGCGTGTGCATTACTGCATTTTGGTGGAGCTTGGTGTGGTGCATATGTGTTGTAGGCTGTGGGTGTCAGAGTTGCCCTTTGTGGCTCTGCCATCTGCTTCTGGGGCCAGCACTGTGGAAAGTCCAGGAGAAATGGAGACAAATGCCTTCTGCGACCACGCAGCTTAGCATCATGGGTTGGGTCCTGCCAGTGTCGCAGCCTGTGTAAGCTTTCTTTTCAGCAGCAGCTGGAGGTATAGCAAGACTCTAAGCATCACCAGGAGAGCTATATATCCTTGCAGGGCAGTTTGCTGTTGGTGATGAAAGAGAATATCAGTGCGGGCTAGACATAACTCTTTTCATTATATCCCAGGTGTGGCTGTGATGAAAGATACGGAGCAAATTGCAGCAGTGGAGATTACTCTTTTTGCCAGCTCTGAGCTGCAATAGGAGTGCTGACTGATACAACTGCCAGAGTTGGGATTTCAGGGATATGCAAGACACCCTGAACAGAGATTTATGCTGAGCTTATCTCTGCCTTATGAAAAGGGAGACTCCATGCAGCCAGTATTGACTTTAAAAAAAAAGTCACAATTATTTTTTGCAGGCTAACAGACATCAAGTGCTGGTATTTCTTTCACTTCACCGTAGGAAGGGCAACAGCATGACTTTCCTCAAGAGATGTATATAATATTAATTATGTATTATCTGTGAATCATAGGCATACAGGAGGCAATCCAGATCTATGCATAGATGGGACTTCCTTGCCTTCTTTGGATGACTGGAGGCATATCTCCACATCCTCTGCTCCGAAAAGAAGATCTTTATATCAAAAGGAAAGGATTTTTCCCCATTGTTCTGCAAGTTAGTGCGACAAAGCCTGTTGTTTCACTGCCCTCAGTGTCGGTTGCGTGCAATGGCAGGTATTTGGCAGCTTGTCTTTGGACACCAGCTAGCAGAAGGAGAGCTTTGCTGTCAGAGCTGGACCTGTGCACATGGTTTGGGTAAGTGATACTACTCAGAGCTTGCTGCTTTGGCTCATGAAGCTCCAGGCTTCGTGAAGTCAGACTCAGCCACCACCTGAGTAGCTGCAGAATGATGATGTGCTTGGCTGGCTGAAATCTAGGTCATAACTGAGACCTCTTAGGTCCAATTTGGATACATGTTTCTTCTTAAGAGTTCTTTTTGCATGCTGCTTCCAGACGAATAATCTGCAGCAGTTGTGAGGCCTGTGGAACTAAAAGCATAGCTATGGCCAACAGCTCGGGAAGACAGGCAGGACCAAACCCTGAGAGCCGTAGTTGAACATTTCATGCTGTGTCCTGAGTTTTGCTCTAAAAATGTTACAGCTACTCCTAACATTTTAATGTTTGACAGCTTATCAAATGAAAATGCGTGACATTATGATCCAGGACTCAATAGCTTTTTCTGTCCTGTAAGGTCACTGTAACTGTCCCATCCCGGAGTTCCGAGGCCTGTCTCATCCAATCCTTCCCTCCAAGAAGTGGAAAAAGGCAAAACAGGTTTGAGGAAAAAAAATTGTTTCAACACATGACCAAAAATATTAGATAAAAAAAAAAAGGAACTAGCTTTTCTGCCAGGACTCTGCAACAAAAAATGCACAAAGTGTGAGCAGATTTGTGTGAAAGCTGGAAAGAGAGAAACTGCTATGGTCACGGTAGGTGCTGTTGTATTTTGAAAGATGCTCAGGAGGACTGCCAAGCGTTTCTGCTGTAAGTAATGACTCCACATTCTTTCAGGCTCTAGAGATTATCCACACTTTTTATCTGGAGTTTGGGCATACACAGGGCATACCCCACATGCATTCCTTCTGGTTCTCAGTGCTGTGTATTCTCCAGAGGATATAGGCAATAAGCTGCATGTTGCTGTTCACAGCATGAGCCTGCACTATTGAATACGGGGGTGACAGTGGGTTAGGATACAAGGAGTAAGGCGCTTAAGAAGGTCAGGTCAGGGCATTACCTCTCACTGTTGACTGTTGCAGAGCTCAGAGGGACTTGGTACTCAGGGTGATAAAAATCTGTAAGCTGTAGCTATAGGGAAAGGTGCAAGACAGAGCTGTGACCTCGCACAGCAAGGTGCTTATCACTGGGCACTAACTGCAGTACCCCCAACAGCCAGGGGGACGGTGGGAGATGCCAGGAGGAGCTCAGGGCTGTGGCTAGGTGAGGCTGCACGGGGTCCTTAGAGCAGCAGCAGCAGAACAGTAAGTTGGAGCTGGAGGGCTGGGTGCCAAGTATTTGCTTGTGCACTTCCCTGCTACTTAGAGGCAGTAATCCTCCTGCACAGTATCATCCTGGCTGGTCAAATCAGAGAACAGGAAACCTGCCTGTGATGCTGTGTATGGGGAAATCCAACTTGCATTGGAAGGGCTTCTGCCTACAGTGAGGCAGGGGATGACGGCCTCCACTGGACCATTTTCCTTGCAGATGTAAAAGGAATGCTGTAGCACAGCCTACAAATTATTCACTAGAAAATGTCAGAATGTCTTGCAGTTTTAACCTGAATGAGGCCAACTTGTGGTTTTCTTTTCTGACTTTTTTTTTTTTCTGGGCATGCTGCTGGGTCCAGAACACTTCATCTGCAGGAGAATTTAGTGCTGTAGCCAAGTCCTGGCCCCAGCCTGCACACCTGCATTTCCAAGGCCTGGACTAGCCCATCTTGGCTAGGTGCTGCTACAGGCCACTGCCTGGGCTTGCGGTGGATCAGGAATCCTTGCCAGAGTCTTGTCTTAATTGCTTTGACCTGGAATGTGATGCATGCTGCTTCCCAGATGTGTGGTCATACCAACCAGGCAGCCACTGCTCTTGCATTTCTCCTCTTTGGCAGATGCAGACCAAATCACAACTTTGTTTTGTGCAGTGGAAGTAGGAAGGACTCCTTCTATACCATCCCACCAAAAAAATATTGAAAAATTGATCACTCCTCAAACCTCAGCTAGTGCAGACGTTTGAGAAAATGGAACTCCAGCTGAGTATAGCTAGATTCCTTGATCTTCCCAGGATTGTAGGCTTCTGTGCTGATGCTTGTGAAGACTGGTGCTTCAGTATATATAGATATATATGTAGATATAGCATATCTGCACAGATTGTTTACAGTAAAAACATCAGGGCATATTTCATTGAGCCTTTTCTGAGATGCATGAAGTGCTGTCACTGACATGGGTTGATATGTACCTGTGTTGCATCACTCAGACTAACTGCCTACAGGGAATGGAGTTTTCCCTAGCAAACCATATGATAGTAGCATCCTTCCCCCATATATCCCAGGATTAGTGTATACTTAGCTCGCTCTCACCAACAAGCTGCTCAGGAGCTCTTTGAACAGCAAGGAGGAAGGATTTTCTTGCCTGTAGGGCAGGGGAGAGACTAATCACCTTTTCCTGAAAAATAAGTCATATCACCTGGAGCTGGATCTAGACTGCCAAGGACACGGTCACATGCAGCACCTGAAGAGGTGTGACGATTATGATGCCAAAACCACAAAGCTGGGAAAGGAGATTCAGCAGAGTAGAGGGGTGCTATCCTGAAGGGCACAGTGCTCCAGGGCAAAGCAAGCAGACCCTGTCGGTGGTGTCAGCCACCTCTGCCTGTGTGCATTGCTGTGTAAGGAGCTCAGCCAGGTAATAGGAAAGGCAGAATCGTATCCCTTGCCACATGCTCAGCATGTGCTGCTGCTTTTTTTAAAATGGCACCAAAATTCCATATGCCTTCCCCACCAGCAAACCTGCCACATGTCCAACCCTGAAGAGCACTTCGTGGAGTTTGACAGACTATAAGAAGCACTGTACAACATTAGCAGGATTCCCGCTGGGGCCCAGTCCCACTCAGCCACTCCTAACATTTAACATTCCCTGCCCCTCTTCCCTTCACTTGCAAGTTCTGTGTGGTTATAAATAGTTTCAGTAAGTTTAGAGTAAGTTTGCTTTGCATTTTATATGTAGGAAGTCCTTATGCCTTTTATTTCTTTGACAAACAAATTGCAGTCCTCCTTTCTGGGGATCTCCAGAAAGAATTGGGTGGAACTGGGGAAATTAATGTCTCTGTTCTGGAAGCCTGGGCACAGGGAGGCTGTCAGGGTTGTAGTATAGAAACTGATGCAGAAAACAGTGGTGCCCTCCAGCATGTGGACAATTTTGTGTTACAGCAAGCATCTGTCAAGGATTTTGCAGAGGTAGCAAGGGTATCCCTCATAATTTGCCCTTCTCCATTCCCATAGGCAAATGCATCATCTGCAGCAAGCCCAGGCAGTGGTTGTAGTTCCACTGGGGCTTCATGCCGACATACTTTGCCATCTGCATCCCCTGGCTTTAAGAAATACAGTGCAAGCTCTGGACAGAGCAAGAAAACAGGATCCTGGTAAGGATGTGGGAGTCAGGTTTAGTGCAGCAGATGTTCAGGCTGTTTTATCATTATGAATCAAGGCAGATAGGTATGAGTTATCAAGTGCTGAGGATGCAGGCTGATCTCTGTGGACTGGTGTGGGAGCTGTTTGCCCAACACAGACCAGGCAAAATAATGGCAAGAGCAACCAGAAGGGACAGCATTAAAAGGGGTTTGATGACCTGCAGGAATGTGTACCGTGAGGGAAAGATTTTTTTCTGTTGATGAAGAACCATATTTGATCCAGAAGGGAGGGCAGTAGACGAGATTGATCATGACTCCAACACCTCTGGGGCGAGATAACTGGGACAAGAACTTTGTGAATGGTGGATATTCCCATTCAAATCAATGACACTTTAACATGAACTGTTTTGGAGGCAGTGTTAACTACGGATTTAAACACCTTTGGATATACTAGGTGATGAAAAGCATTGACTATTTATGGCTTCTTTCCCAACTTGGTGTGGCATCCTCCATGGCCTGTTTTGTTCTATGTTATAGTGCCAGTTAGATTAAGAATTTTATGAGCAGCTAGAAGCGTGACTGCTTATCAAGGCAGTGATAGTTTCTGTACTTACTTTGTTTCTCAACAGTTGAATTAGTCTGTTGATTGCCCCATTAGTTTTGTTAGTTTCGGTTCTCCCATGTATGAAAACATCTGAATCTATGGTAGCTTTGAATGCCATGGCATTTAAAACACCATCTACTGAACAATCAAAACCTAGGATAATATTCAGGATATCTTGTTTCATCAGGTAAAGTTACTGGCAACTTCTAGTTCCATTAGTTGCCTCTAACTGACTGCCACAAACTGGATATATTTTGCCTATTGGTATATCGTTGCATTTTTCAACTTTGAGGTTGAATTGCACAGTTATTATAGACTTTTAAAAAAGTCTTTAATGGATTTGTCAACTTCTAACTGAAATAACGAAAATATTTCCTTTGTGGTTGATCTGAACTCTTTTTTTTTTTTTATTATTGCTAGCATCATTCTATAAAACAGTCTCATTTCCATAGCCAAAGCTGGAGTCAAGATAGTGCTTAATTTTTTACATCACTTTAGTATAATTTTGCCCATGTTACAATTGTCTTATGTAAAGAAGACAAAAAGGAAAACTTGTGTTTAATATTTTTGTGTCAGATTTTGAAGTAGCTTTTGCAGTTAACTTTGCCACAGCCTTCATCAAACTGACAGCCTGTGTTTTATTATCAGACATCAAATTAATTACCTGTATTTTCTAAAACCCTATTTGCTGCTGGTGGTTTTGTTCTCATGGTTGTTAGCACCACGTGCCATGGGGTTGTGCAAAGATTGTTCTGATAGCTCCACTCTGAGAACTCCATTCTGTGTATCTATTTTAAAATATAGTCCCTTTATTTTTATTTTCTATTAGTAACGTAGTTACTGTGGTGGAAACAAGCAGGTAATTTTTCAGCTCTCGCTTGTACTACCATTAGGAAAAGAGGTATGACAACAGGGTGAGGTTATGCTCTTAGCCCAGGGTTGCTTGCATACATGATGATGAGTGTAGGGCTTTGGTTTTGTTGATTCACACTGATGATGGGGTTTGCTTGTTCATCTAGATACCGCATGGTGTATGCTGCCACAAACGCAAATGATAGGGAACAGTGATATGGCTAGTTCTCAAAAATTCTGAAAAACATGAAAGAAAAAGCTTTTGCTGTTCTTGAGACTTCATTTTTGCTTCTTTGAGAATGCTTGAAAGTTATCTCTGCAGAAACCAGTTAAGCATTTTTATCTTCTACAGGAAACAGACTAAAATTCAGATTGCCTAGTTATCATCTGTGATAATATGGGATGCTTCTCATTGAGAGGAGAAAGCATTATCCCTTTCCTGAGCCTGCAGGCCATAGCTTGGATCCCCAAATTGGAGTAGGTACCACTGGCAGTGAAGACCTCAGCCTGGTCATTTCTTGGGAACTGGCATATACCAACTGTAATGAAGCTGCATCTTTTATCTCTTCATTCAATCTGAATGGCTAAACTCAGGTGACACATTTCCCACTGGTGCCATCAATACTTTGCATCAAACTGTTTTCTTCAGATTCCAGTTCAGGAATGGGTTTATCCCTTCTTTGGAGGAACCAAGCTGCTATATAAACTTCTTGTTTTTCTTCAAAATCTGCTTGATTTGACTTTCCAGAATGAAGACTCTTCAATGAGCATGTATCTTAAATTATTTCATTATGTATCACAAGACAAAAAGAAATAACATAGCATATTCCGCAAGCTTACAGCTTAATCATATTGTTCCTTTCTTTTCTGGTTCTAATATATTAATGTCATACATGCTATAGGAGGTACAGAGTAGAGGAGAAAATATTTCTCTTGCCTCAATATTTTTAGAGCATGGCATACAATTACTGTTTCAGCATATTAGGCTGACTGTACGTTCAGCTTCCTCTGGAATTAAGAAGGTGACTAGAAAAAATCTAATGTATGTCTTTTCTTCTATAGAGTGGAAAGGTCTTGCTAATAAGTCACAAGGAAATGGCCTCAAGATTGTTTTCTCCCTGTGTTCCTTTTCCTCTGTAATTTCCTTAAAATAGAATTAGTTAAACCTGTAAGGTTTTCTCCTTTGGGATGGGGCAAGGTTTCTGAATTATTTTTAAGTCAGTCAAGCTCCCCACGCTTAACATGAAGGCAACACAGACATTTGTGGCAGAATAACATAGGGAGTTGTATACTTTGCTTTGGAGTTAGGAAAGAGAAACAGTAGCACAGGAACACCTTACGCTGGTATCACCAAGAATTCATCTTACGACACCACACTGGCTTTCCCTTTTTGTTCTGGAAACAGAATGTCTTGATAAAACTGATGAGCTTATTTGAGAGTGTTTGAGATTTCACCTGTGCTGGTGATGCTGAGTATTGTGACTGCTTTTTAATATCTTGACCTAGGTGATGGTCCAGTCAACACTTGCTTAAAAGCCTGATTAGATCTCATAAGAGCTAATAGATAACCTCCTCAGAGTTGTAGTTGTGAAGTCTCTTATTGATTTTGCATATTTAAGCAAATATGCAAACATTTCTTCTTATTAGAACTGCAGTCAGATTTGGTTTGTGGTTTTTTTTTTTGGTTGTGTTTTTTTGGTTGTGTTTTTGTTTGTTTGTTTGTTTTTTTTTTTTTAGTTCTTATGCATTTATTTCCATTAGTGGTTTTGTGAAGGATTTTGGAAGAGGTCAGATGAAACAGTGGCTGCAAACTTCAAAGAAAAATCTCTTTTGCTTTTTAGTTCATCTCTTTCATCCTTTTGCCCTGTACACCTAGGTAATAAATTGGGAATCGCCCTTAAAGGGAATATTGTACTGGTTTCACATTTTCAGGAATAGCACCAGTCTCCCTTCTTACTAGGAACTGTTCCTGCATCTTGCCACATTTCCAGGATTTTAACTCAATATTAAAGCTGTAAGGAGTAAGATCTGTTTAGCTATTTCTGCTTGTTGGCCAAACCCTTTTTTTGACTATGCAGTAGGCTTAGTTTTAAAGCAGGGACTTCACACTTACTTTTTTGTACCTTTTCCACCTCTGTCTGGCTCAGATATTCCCCATAGCTCAACCACCATCTCACCTCTCCTTTTTGATTGGCATTGTATGGCAAGACAGTGTTACTTGTGATTTGGGGATGATAGGAAGAGCTAGGATTTGCAAAGGATGATCATAGGGGCCTTATGGAAGAGTGCTGGAGCAGTGTGGGTAGCGTGGTTAAATCTCATGGATCTGTGAGCAGAAAGAGGAGGTTCACTGAAGTCGAGTGGAGATTGCAGGGGCCTTTAAGACTCACATTTTCTCATGTGGCAGCCTGCACAGTCATGTCCCCTCTCGTGTCCATTGCCTTCTTACAAGTGTTCCTTTTTCTTCATGGCAGTCTTTGCATCCCGTTCCCAGTTTTTCAACTGACAGGACCAAGATTGCTTCTTACTTTTTTGGTTGAAATAATGGCTAGTGGGAAAGAGAAGAAATGTTGCTGGAGTGTGCAGCCGCTGGTATGATTCTGTACTTTCTGCTGATAAGCTGTGGTTAGTGGATGGGGAGATCTACAGAAGAGCTGTTGATAACAACACTTAAATAAAACCAGAACAACAACATGTAAATGACTGTAAAACTGTCTGTCACTGAGTTGGGGTTACCCAGTTGTGTCCCGTGTCCTTTCAGACTGACTAGTTCAGCAAGGCAGCCCCCTGTGAGAAAGTGTTCCTGTCACCAGACACCTCAGGGGTTTCCTCACATCTGCTTGTAACCATAACATAGTACCACGAAGAGAGGATGGAGTAATTAATGAGATGTCCGCATGCATAGGAGTTTAAATATAAAATTGACTGTATTTATTAAAATATACCTAAATTAAAGTTTATAAAGATTAACATTTCAGGTGTGTTGAGCAGTAACACTAAGTAATGAAGTTAAGTCCACTGGTGCTTCTACAAATCAGCCCTTAATTTTACGCTTTCTATAGCACGAAAAGAGTTTCAGAGTATCGCATTGCATAAGTAGGTTCATCAGGCTGCATTGGGACTAAATCTTTTCCTGTGAGCAGCAGACAGATGCTGCTCCCCGGCATTTTAGATGGTTGTTTAATGTTGGCCTACCTGTTCTTTTGATACCACTTTATTCTGCACATAGTTTCTCTTTAGTGAAAGGAACGGTTGGCTTTTTGAACCATGAGAGCAACTGGCCCTGAGGAAGAAAAGTAAGTGAGCTCATGCAGTTAAATGAATAGTAGAATCTATCAAATTGTATCAACTAGAAATCACTTTTTAAAATGCTCATTACTCAAGAGTCTGACAGAGCCACATCTATTTAATTGCTTCTGTTCCCTACAAAGGCTGAAGCTGTGGTCTTTGAAGAGGAAATGTCACAACTGAGGCAGGTGTGCTGCTTAAGGGCGGGCTTCAAATGGGCCTCGGAGTGCTGGGGAACAGTCTGGACAAGCTGAAGAGGAACAATTCAGTCTGAAAGAACCAGCAGAATTAATATGGGAGTCCCAGCTCCCTGTCAGTCTTACTTAACTGGCAGCGTCTAGAGCTTTATCTAGTTCATGCTAAACAAACTGGGAAAATAGCAAAGGATAGTACAGGAAAAGAAACTGATAGTGAATACACTTTTCAGTTAATGTATCTGAGGAATGGATTTTAAGACATTTGTCTCATTATTGCATATATGGTAGTAAAATAAATGAGAACAAGAACATGAGAAGAAGATTACAAGTATGTAAAGCATTTTAGCAGCGTAAAAATTGAAATAGTATATCATCCCTACAGGATGCATATGTGGTAATAAGTATTTGTAGGTATTGGAATCTTTTTTTTGGCATGGTATGTTTCAATATTTATTTATTTAACCCATTAGAAGTAATCAGCTAATTTTATCTTTGATATTATGTATTGTTTTTCTAGTTAGTGGGATAAGTGAGTGAAATCTTTTATTCGATCAGGGCATAGGTGTTTCTGTCCTGAAAACTGCACTAAAAAATAGTTCCACAGGCCAACATGAAACTTTCGTTGCTCTACCCAAGGAGCAGAGTCTCCTCGTACAGAAAGATTTCAGTACATTAGAGCATCACATCTCTGAGTTAACTGCATGACTGATCTCTTGATGCCCTTCTTGAAGGTATCATTTTAAACCTTTATCCATTACTTATCCTAGAGCTGGAATCTATCTTTTTCTCCCTCCCAAAGAGAGGTTTAGAGTGAATCATAGAAGTCTTCAGATAACTAGCTTTGCCATCCTGAACTATGCTGAATATCTTTTGCTTTCACTCCTAGAGGGAGGACAAGAGATTTAGGCAATAGCTTATTAGGTGTTCACTCATCTCACAGAGAGTCTTTGAGAGGACTACAGTATATTATGTTTTCTTCCATGGATATGGCTCTTAATCACAACTTCCTCTCAGTTCTTGGAAGAAATAGAGATTATCTGGTACCAAGATTAAATCATGAAGTTCATTTCATTTCACGACCTTTATTTCTCAGGCCTCTTGAAACAGGTAAGATTAATGTATACTGTTTTCACGGAAGGCAAGGCTTGAAAAGGTTGGATGGCTACATAGTTCCAGTACTGGAAATCTCTCCCTGCCTCCCCCTGGTTAATTTTTATTTCTACAGAAGGCTCACTCATCAAGCCAAGAATATACAGCTATAAATATTCCTTCAGCATTTCTCTACTGCAAGACATAGTGTACAACTGAAGTGCCTGATCTCAAGAACTAAACTCCAACAGTCTACGTTGGAGGCTGGATCCAGGACTCTTTGAAGTCACTGGAAAGACTCCCATCAAATTTAGTAGTTTGAGAGTCTTTAGATCCTCTTCTACAAGGAATCAGGTCCACTTAGATTTAACTGTATTTTTTGGAAAGGAGTTAAATGTGGATTTTACTGCTTAGGCACATAAAAGATAGGCATTACTGCCAAGCTATCAAAAGAATACAGCTTGTCCTGTATCTGGGGACTGAACAAGGGTGGTCTTCCTCAGTGAGTTCCAGTCTCCAATCCATTGTACATGTACCTGCCCATGCTTCCACCAGGGGAATAACATCAGAGAGAGGAATACAGGATACATTCCTTCCTCTCCTCTTTACATGTCCTCTGAGGGAGTTCAGTACCAAACGTAGATGGAAAGCAGCAGGCACCTGTACATTTATAAGGGGATGCACCTCTCTTCTATATGAAAAAAGAACTTACTTATATCTGGGTCAATCCTCTTCTATATTGAAGTGCTTGAAGCCTGTGGTGGGTTGATCTTGGCCAGTTGCCAGGCACCCACCCAGCCGCTCTCTGCCCTCCTCAACAGCACTGGCAGAGAAAATAACGTGAAAAAGCTCATGGGTTGAGA
>VZTV01117486.1:0-14562 GCA_013400875.1 Anhinga rufa | reverse complement strand
ATCTCAGCCAAAACCATGACAGTTTCAGAGCTGCAGAGGAAAGGCAGGCTGAAGATTTGGATGAATGGAAAGGAATGGAAAGGCCCTTAGTGCTACACAAGTCAAGGTATTTAAGATTCTGTGGAGCACTGGGAAGTACACCTGGGCCCAGGTATGGATGCAGACTAGTAGGTCCAGGTCTGAGAAAAAAGCCCTTTGCAAGTCAGGAAGTTCAAGGCTCTATGGGTGGGAAATGCTAACTGGCAAGTACTGAAAAGTGAATAGTAGTAGTACAGAGCTTCTATACTTAAAGGTAAGCAGTGACTTACTGGGCTGTGAACTAAGAGAATAATGGGTAGGAATGGATCAAACTGGTATGAGAAAATGCCCTGATGTCTTAATGATGTGAGACCTAAAAAAAGTCAAACTTTTACATGTGCTAGGACAATAAGTATATAGTCTGCTCAGACAGTTTTCGTAAGGGTGAAGGTGCCTTCTCCCTACAGAAAGCTACCTCGTATAAGTGCACCAATAGTTGCATGGTACATAATTTTTCCTCAGAAAATCTTGATATTCATCTCTTTATGTTCTCCTTATCATCTCAGTATATGTTTCTTATGATCTTTGAATATTTTAAATGACTCCAACAGTCCTTCTGGGCTGTTTTCTGAAGCTTTACATAATGCTTTACTCTTTCTAAACTGTACAAACAAAAGTGCACTGTTACCTTTATTACACATATTAAGGACATATCCTGCAGTCTATATGTATAAATGAACTGTGCCACAAATGAGTATCACAGTAGCAGTCCATAGCCTATTGAATGGTAATTTATAACACATTAAAGTTTTTTTCAGCGCACAGCCACCATTCAAACACAGTGTTGTTATTAGAGATGTATTACGCAAGCAGGTTTTGCTGAGATAAAATATCTTTTACTTCCTCAGGAAGCATACCTTTATTAATTCCTTTCCTGTGGGGATTTCCAATCTGCAGATGCAGCAATGTAGTGCATGAAAATGTGCTGCTCTGCCTGCCTGGACCCCTACTGACTCCATTGAGACTCTGTTTGGGAGTACAGATCTTTTTGCATGTGCCTGTTTTTGAAGGTCAAAGGTGAAACAAGGCACAAATAGTAAAAACACTACAAACACTGAGGAAATTTTTATGGCATTGCATGGCAGGGAGGACATCAGGAAGTACAATAGAATACTAAGCTGGCTTGTGGTGTTGACTCATTTGTCCTGAGAGTGAAAATATTTTTATTATTCCTGACAACTGTTTCCTTCACTTTCACCTTCACTGCACTGGGGCAAGTATGTTGGTAAGTACACAGAAACTGTAGAAGATGCAAAACTTCTCCCAAAATATGGTGAAGATGGGAAACTGCTATTTGTGTTGCACTGTTCACATAACAAGCTAGAGTCTGAGAGACGGAAGCAACAATTGGATATTAGGAAAAGGTTCTTCATCCAGTGGGTATTGGAGCACTGGAACAGGCTCCCTAGGGAGGCAGTCACAGCACCAAACCTGACAATATTCAAGAAGCACTTGGCCAAGGCCCTCAGAGATATGGTGTGAATTTGGGGTTGTCCTGTGCAAGGACAGGAGTTGGACTTGATGATCCTTGTGGGTCCCTTCCAACTCAGGACATTCTATGATTCTATGAACAAAGGGAAAAAATTATCATCCGTGATGGTTGTTGGCATAATTCCTGAAATCACACTGGATTTCTGCAGGGTAAGAAAACTGGTCAAAGGAGATTAATTCCTTAAAGATGAAGCTTCTTCTGAACATCAATGGAGGAGCTCAGCTAAGAGCAAATAGCTCTTGTCAAGAGAAGTAAAAACACATGAAGTCACATTTCAGCACTTTGATGCCATAGAGCCCAAACTATTGTATTGTGATTTGAAACATCATTAATTCCTCTCATTTGTGAATGCTGCAAAACCTTTTGTCCTTTGTCTCATTGATCTTGTTTTTACATTTACCCCAATTAGCCTGAAATGTTTCATATTTAACTTGAGTATCTAAATCAACATCAGCTTTTTTTAACATGTTTGTATACTCACACATTAAATTATTTTTGGTTTATTTTCACATATGAAATATCTTAAGTTAACTTGATAACTTCAAATATTTCTTCAGAAAATATTTAAAATTAAAACCTGATCATATCTGCAATTGATGAAACAATAATGAAAAAATGTCGTGAGAGTAAAATATAAAAAGTTGCCATCCTTTCAAAGTCTCCCAGCTCAGTTTGGATAGCAGGCCACATGCTACAGCATAAGAAATAATAGATATGCATTTTTCTAATCAGGAACTATAGAGAATAAAGCAAATAAACAAATTCCTGTTGCAATACCAATGTGGAAAAGAAAAAGGCAGTGTTACTCTAAAACCTGGGAAAATATTCACATCACAAAGTTCAATCAATATAAATATGGTCTTGCAAATTAGAGGAAAAAAAATACATGAACGGCAAGAAAACATGGTCTGAGGTTGTGAGAAAGCATACTAGTATAATTCATTTACAGTTCTGTATTTATAAGGTTCTGTCTTGTTTTATTCAGAATTAATGCAAAGGGATTAAGAACATCTTTCCCCATATCCGCAGCCCCGCAGGATCTTTCCAGACAGGTTCAGCAATTCAGCTGATAACATCACTTGCCAGAACACTAATTTGGAGAAAAATCATCTATGGAAAAAGAAGTATTTTACATCCTCTGGCCAGATTTGCCTCTAAAATTCAAAAACTGCAAGAAGATTCTGCTCATTAAGCAAAGAAAATATAAAATTCAGCATACATTTCGGCCATAAGACTTGATCAATGAATGTCAGCACAGGGTTATTCACAGGATGGCAAATCTGAAGAAGGATTATTTTTATTGTAAGGATATCTTGGAGGGGTTGATCGAAGTTGTGCTGAGGTCTGCTTATGGGTGAAAAGTGTTTGGTAAATTGAATAATGCAATACAGAGTCTTCCATCACTACTAGGTCAATGGCTCTAATCTTGCTTTAGCTGGTAATGACTGAAAACATTTTAATAAGGGTGCTGCACAGTAATTTATGTGAAAAAAGCTGATACTGTCAGTCCTGCTCCTTGTAGACAGAAATCTGTGTCAAAGCAAAGCCACCTTCACAATTCCTCTTAGCTGTTGTCCCTGCTAGTAATTTCAGCAGTGAAACAGAGGCCTGCATGGACATAGGGACTGAACTATCTCAGAACTAGTGTCTTTGGATCTTAGTTGGTGCACATTGGTTGGGGAGGCCCACGGTGGTAACTTGGAGATTAATTCATCTTGTCAAAATCATAGCTAGTGCATCACACTAATGCCCTTTTGTGAAAGGGAAGAAGGGAAAATATTGTTAATTCACAATAATATTTTCATGTGTAAATTTTTTATTCACTTAACTATTAAAGCTATGTATGATCATGGCACCTGAAAACAGATTTCAGAAAACTTTAGGACTTTAGAAGCTATCAATAAGTAACTGCACTTAGTACAGAGAGGGTCATAATTACATGTATGCCAGATGATGAGTTTCTAAAGACCATTTGAGGTGCTAGAATTTAATATTAAATAGCATCTGAGATATATAAGGATCTTTGTTACTAGTCCCTGAGGATTGAAAATAAGTATGTTTTCAATAGCAACAGCATTTGGTAAACTGTCAGGATGTCTTTGATGCTAGCACTGTTACTTGTGTTCAAGATAGTGATGGTGCTTGTGCCTCAGCCTTCTTCCTCAGGGAACCATTCTGTCTTAGAATTACTGTCCCAGGTCTACAAGACCTTCAGGGTGGAAGGCGTAGCTTTCTTGTTAGCTCAGTCAGTCTTACTTCATAATCTCATGGCTTTATCCGATTTGTTGGTTGAGAACTAGGGTATCATTAAACGTTGTCTCCCTTTAGTGTTTTCTCACTCTAGATTTGCAAAAATGATTGCCTTCAAACTTCTGCAAAGCACTGTTGCCTGAAGTGTTAAAACCTGCATGCCACATAATAAATTGTGGCATATAGTTGTGTCACCTCAAGTCAATAACTCACTGAATTTCACACACTAAGTAGACTGGCACTGTGCTAGGACTTCAAATATGAAGCTTCCAGCAAAAAGTCTAAGAGCATTGTTGTTGACATTCCTCTGAGTCAGAAGTAAACTGAGGTTTTACAGGGCATTGTGGTACAAAAAGGCTGTCTTTTTGAACAGCATATAAAACTGACTTTTTGCTTATCCATGACAAGGAAGAATTCCTTGGAGCTCTTCACCAAAAAGATGACATCAATCATGTTGTCCCAACCAAATATAGAATGGGAATTTCCTCTCTGCTTTCCTGAGCTATGACTGAACTATCCAATGCAATAGTTTCTACTTTGTATTGCATAGTACTCTGTTCTGAATACAATCAAACAGTTGCTTTGTTTCAGTCTAGAGGTATCTGGTAATAAATTCCAAATAAATTCTTAAGAATTAAGGAGAGATAATTACCTGTGTCCCCTTTGCTTAATTAAAAAAATTAAATAATTACTTGCTAAATAGATTTTAGGTATTTAGAAAGGTGGAACTTACATGAAATAAACTATTTATTAAAGTGGCATATAATGCTACAGAAAACTCCTGGCTCAATGGATTTGACACTCATGCAGGACAGGCTTTTCAACAGAAAGAGAACTGAGAAGCAAGGCAATGGTGAGAGATATATAAGTAGTAATAATAGTGTGATACTCAATTTCAGCACACAGAGGTTGCTTGATGTCAGACCTTTAATCAGAAATTCCATTTCCTTTTTACACTATTATACCACAAAGTTAGTCTCTGTATCAGAAAACAGCAAGGATGGGAATGATGTCTTCCCTCTTAGCCCTTTCCAGTTAACCAATATAACTATATAGAAAAGCAGGTTGCTTTGTGTAATTTTCAAAGAAGACCTTATAATGCATTCTAGCTGTCATTGGCATTACTTGATCTTTCATAAATGACCTCACCTATTAGATGAAACAGCTTCTAAGCCGGTCATGTGCATTATCAGTTTTCTTGTTTTTCCAAAGATCATGATGTTTCATTTTATGTGGTAACCTTAAACAAATAAATCCTTTAAAAACAGTTATCTATCAAGTCAAAGCCTCAATGCATGGACCACTGGTCAGATAAAAAAATCCAGATCCCTATTAATCCATTCTCAGCTTGTTATTGGAGCCATCTGAGACTGGGGAGAGGGCTTGCTTGTGTGTCGCTTACAAAAGCTCCACAAAACATTTTAAGAAATAAGAAAACAAAACAAAACAGAAATCAAACCAAAGTGCCTTTTCGCCTCATCTTCTCATGACTAATAATTTATTAAGATATATAATTTACCTTTATAATTTATTTTACAAAGTAAACTCATTTTCTTAAGAGAAAGCTCAAATCTTGAACCAGAAGCCTCTCTAACTGTTACCTTTACTTCAGGGAGAACATGAAGCTACTGCTGTTTCCTATTTTATAAATGTCAAGCATTTTAAGATTCACCTAACTCACAGAAGACTTTGTGAAGCCATTTTGTTCTGGTACTTTTTTTTCCATTAAGTAAGTATTTCCATTAATTAAGTATCCACTAAGATACACTTAGCAATACAATTTGGTTTTCTAGGCAAAAGAAATGCAGCATGATTTTATATTAGGTATAAAAGCATCTAGTTTCCTTATTTATCAAATATACATGGAAAACCAAGCAGTATTCACACCAATTAATAACATATTTTTATCTATAAAAATGAACACAAAGAGGTGCTAAATGAACCTAAACAAACAGTTTTGTAACTCTTTTTGCAAAATGGACTTATAGGTGGTAGGCAATTCTTCATATCACATCAAACTATAATCCAGCAGTGTTGTTCTTAAGACTTTTTTTTATTATTTTTTTTTTAGTGCTGCATAGTGAACTAAGACATGTAAAAAAAAAAAGGGAAATGCGCAATTCACTCAACGTGTCAGTATAGGTACTTGCAGATATTTTTATTGCTACGTTTTTTTTCCTGATTGTATGTATTTCTCCTGCCCTATTTTTTCTTTTAGAACTCTTCATTCATATAATTTTTATTATTATACTCTGAATGATTAGTCAACAGAATTCTCTTACAAGATCCATATTTACATTAATATCCATGTAGCAAACTTAATTGAGCAACAGAAGAGCTGTTATTCCATTATTGATGTCTTTGCTGCATCATGAAGGCAGCAATTTAGCACTAAGCTATAAATAGAAAAATACAGTGGATGGAACTGGCTGGTCTTGTGTTTTTAATATTCCCTTCAGGGTAAAGTATGACATAACCTAATTACAGTGGTAGAGATTTCACTGCAGGGAAAACTGTTGTTATTCCATTTGACAATCAAGTAATTATCTTCTCTACTGGATGTTTTACTGGATGTTACTAATTAAGTCATCGACAACAATTTATTTAAAATTTAGGAAATGGCGCTATTCTTATAAAAAGTTATCCTTCAATAATGCCAATAATTTTTACAAAACCAATTTTTTGGGGGCAGTTTTTTAACAGTTACCTGTCAGAGTGCTTACTTAAGCAGAAAGCAGGCATTCTTTCTGACTATATTGCTGTTCCTTATTTCAGGGCATGGACTCAGCCTGCAGTCCCTTCATTCTCCTTGAGCCTGTAGGGCTTCTCCTGAGTGCTGGCAAGTTCTTAAAAACAGTAACAAAAGTGATGACAGAACTATATAAGTAGCAGGGTTAGTGGGGAGATAATAGGACTCAAAATTTCACGTAATTGTCCAGGTGTATCAGGAAAGGGGAAGGGAGGTAGCACAGTACCTCTCCTTATGAGAGGATCTGCAAGCAACCCTGCCCTGACCCTGATTTAGGAGTTCAAACTGTGTAATTGCATACACCATCCTCAGCTAAATTATTTTTATTTTTTTTCTTTTCAGTTTTTCCTATATTTATATAGAATTTGTACATTCTTTCCTGATTATTATATAATCTGTAGGAAAAGCCAACCATCTGATTATATGAAAAAGTATAGTAGGCCAAAATGTCTCAGTCTTCTTTACAAAACACAGGACTCCCTGCTCACGATCTTCATTTTATTTGGACTGCTTATTATGAGTTAATAATTAAAAACAGTGGACTATAATTTTATTTTATGTTATCAATGCTGTCCTCACCCATAATGTCCTATTGTCCCCAAGAATGGAGTTACCTTGCAGAGAATACTTTTTTAAAGGGTTACATCAAGTTCAATATCAACTATAACAGAATTTGCCATTTGTTTTCCTGTACTGGTATCCTGAAATTCTACTGGTACAAAATTAGGAAGAATCTTTATAAGTCATCAGCTGTATCTTAGCTAAAATTATCTCCATATTTAAACATATTTTAACACATATTTCTTAATTTTATTTCTCCTTACTACCTTCTGTATGATCACATTGATGGAAATATAAATCTTCAAACTCTTCATTTATAGAATTAAAGAAAAAATGAAAGCATTAAAAAGAAACATTATGATATTTCAAAAATTAAGGTGCCTGAAGCATTTCTGCACCTATTTTCTCAGTGTCAGAGAACTAAAGAAAGGAAACATGATTCCCTGAAAGTAAACACTGGAAAGGGTTCTACTAAATTCCTGAGACATTTCCACAGAAGTTATACATTATTTGTCACCTATAAGTGCTACATATGCACACAGATGTATTTTGTTGTAAAAATATAAAACACTTTAAGCCATATGAAAAAATGTAATCACATATTCACACTTTAGGCATTTCCTGTTATTGTAGCAAAATCTACGTTACAGCTTGTAGAAAGTTGTCTAATGTTAGGTGTATTTAAAGTTGTAGGTAATGACTATTTCTTATTTTATCACTGTTCTTCTGTTTAAATATAGTCAACACAAATTATACCTAGGCTGTTTGCAGTATTTGGAACACTTTAGTGTACCATTCCTTTGATAGTTAGATTACACTTGTCTTGCTACTTCAGTGTAAATGTAATTTGAGGGTCTTGTTGCTTGTTTCTGTTAAGTCTTGTGACTTGAAGATGAAAATATGCCATGCTGGCTTGTTGGTTCTACTTGAAAAAGACATAGAACTGTCACTGCCAAGAAGGAAGAAAATGTTTCATCATCCCCATTAAACTCTAAGGGTTTAGGAGATCTGCTGTGTTTACAAAGTTTCAAGTACTTCTTGTTCAGAAGCTATGTACAACTTCAAAGCAAGGATAATACTGGATCCTATTTTAAAAGAAATAATATAGCATTGGAGAATCTTTGTATGAAACCACAGAGATTTTTCTCAGACACAATAGAATCTTTTTAAATCTCATAATAACAAGAAAAAGCTAAATTTACTACCTGTAAAAGAAGTGGTGAACAGAAATGTATTATATTTCACTTTCTTCTTCCTACAAACAAACAAGCTTTACCTTCCTCAACTTTTTAAAGGATAGCTTTGAACTTTATATGCAGGAGAGAATCTAGGAAGGTTCTAGAAAGAAAGCATCCATTCAAAGGCCTATCAAGTTAAACCAGAGATGCTCATGTCAGACTACTGCTGCTGCTACTGAATCTGTAGCTGGTGAATGTATTTCTTTCATGCATGTATTATGTTCTTTCATCAAAAATAATATAAAAGCAACACAAAAAACTCTGTGCTTATCTATGCTATATTGTCTAATTCACTAATGAAAAGAAGTTTCATAGCAACTCCCATTAGTATCACTTAAGATCTGTCCTATTTCTATTCACAGAATCACAGAATCACAGAATGGTAGGGATTGGAAGGGACCTCGAGAGATCATCTTGGCCAACCCCCCCTGCATGAGCAGGCACACCTAGAGCAGGGGGCACAGGACCGCGTCCAGGCGGGGTGTGAATGTCTCCAGGGAAGGAGACTCCACAGCCTCTCTGGGCAGCCTGTTCCACTGCTCTGTTACCCTCACAGGAAAGAAGTTTTTCCTGATATTTAAGTGGAACCTCCTGTGTTCCAACTTGTGCCCATTGCCCCTTGTCCTGTCGTCGGTTGCCATTGAAAAGAGTCCAGTCCCATCCTCTTGACACCCACCCTTCAGATACTTATAAACATTGATAAGATCCCCTCTCAGTCTCCTCCAGGCTGAACAAACCTAGGTCTCTCAGCCTTTCCTCATAGGAGAGATGCTCCAGTCCCTTGATCATCCTTGTGGCTCTCTGCTNTTTCCATCAGGTCAGCCCCCAACCTGTACTGGTGCCTGGGGTTGTTCCTCCCCAGGTGCAGGACCTTGCACTTGCTTTTGTTGAATTTCTTGAGGTTCCCCTCAGCCCAGCTCTCCAGCCTGTCCAGGTCTTGCTGGATGACAGCACAGCCTTTTGGTGTATCAGCCACTCCTCCCAGCTTGGTGTCATCAGCAAATTTGCTGAGGCTACACTCCATCCCTTCATCCAGGTCGTTGAATATATTGAACAGGATTGGACCCAGTACAGACCCCTGGGGGACACCACTAGTCACTGGCTTCCAGCCAGACTCTGCCCCATTGATGACAACTCTCTGAGTTCTGTTGTTAAGCCAGTTCTCAATCCACCTCACTGTCCACTCATCCAACCCACGCTTCCTTAGCTTGTCAATGAGGATGTTACAGGAGACAGTGTTGAATGACTTGCTGAAGTCAAGGTAAACAACATCCACTGCTCTCCCTTCAAAACCATATATATGGCCATATGTGGAATAGTTTAGTAACCAGTTAAATCTCATTTTTATTCCCTTACTAACATGTTTGTGGATATAAAAATGACACCAAATAACTTTATTAGTTGGCTGGAATACAAATCCTCCACTACAGACCTGGTAGGCAGAACCCTTATTATGCAAGATAACAGACCCTAGAAAAAAATTCTAAGGTAAAAAACCATTTAACTTTGTGGCAAAATTAAAGTTGTTTTAACCCTTGCATTGAGATCTGAAGTACTCTTTGTTCTTATAAGAAAGCTAAACTAGTACCAAATAGTAGCTAGAATGTGCCTATTTGTGCTGGAATGGTGAGAGTTGATTTCAATGTATCAGGATGGAAAAGCGAAATTGTCCATTACTGCCTTAAAGAATTACTTTTCATGTGGAACATGTTGTGATCATCCAGTATGAGGACTTGGTATAGCAGTGGTAATCATCCCAAGTGCAGCAAACCCGGTCCCTAATCAATTGTGTACTAACTCCTGTAAGGTAGCAGTCATTTCAGACACTGCTTGGGCCTGAACCTTCAACTTAAAAGCTGAAAACAGAAGCCTTTCCTGCTAAACTGGAAAAGGCAGATGAGAACAGTAAAAAAATTATATTCTCAGTAGTAGATTATTTTATGGATAAAATTAATGGTTCACAAACCACGTGTGTGTAAACACACATTCAGAAGAAGTGAAAATTTGGGGTGGTGATAGGGGAACAGCAACAGAAGATATTAGGTTGTTCCAACACTTTCTATACTATACCATGATATTGTCAGGCAGTATTATACTACCAGTGTTTATATCTCTAGTTGACTCGTAAATTTTATACAAGTTAAGGTCTTTTTTATCTAACCAAATTTTGCTAAAATGAGCTACGTCATCCTAATGTCATATGTATTTAAATAATATACGAAATATTCTGGATATCAGTGGAATTTTCTATTTAATTATCTCTTTATCTTCCAATATATAAAATGGACAACACTGAATTTAGTGACATCATGCTCAGGCAAACACTTCTTTAAGGGGAGGCTTAATATTAATTACTTCTACTTCTAACATATTCATTTAACGTTCATGGAACATTTTTTTAGTGATAACTATTGTACTAAATTTATATGATAAATCACTTTCAATCAAATATAAGATGTGTATTATACGTCAAAGGTATGATAGACTTATTTTGCAGCAGTAAGGATTTTTTAGATAAAAAGAAATTAAGTGTTTCCCACTGCTTCAGTTGCATAAATTCATGTGGTCAACATTACCTTTTCTTAATAGTATGCAATTTACACACATTTTCTGTGTCTTCCCAAGCTTATTCTCTAACTGTGGAACATGGATAAATGATAGTGTCTGAGTCATTTCATTTCAACCACTGAAGAGCTTTGGAATATAACACAAAAGGCTCTGCCTACTTAATTCTGACCCATCTATTCCACATTTTGAAAATGTGGACCACATGATCAGAAATATCTACTAAGGTCATCAGGGTAAATCGAGTAGTAAATAATACAGAAATACACTGTGCTTTATTTGTAAATCCAGTTGGGTTTTTTCTTTAAAAAAAAAAATAGTTTTATGCGTGTACTTCTAAAGGTAATATTAAAACATGAGGAAAACAATTTGGTAAGAATTCAGAGGGAATGCAGAGAGAAGTCAGTGGGAATTTTTTCCCCCTTTCAGGGTTTTCAAACTGTTTCCCTCTGTTATTAGCTAGCAACACTTGGAAGCAAGCTCTAATTATATTCTAAGTACTCATGATTTCTGCATGCTTCATAACAAGAGTCTGATGAAACTAGAGACAAAATCCTCAGAAAATCTAGGCAAACAACTGATGTATTACCTTGGTGGCCTGCTTTGCTTGTTCTCATTGTTGCTTTTTTTTTCATATCTTAATTCTTCTGTAGGGGCTGCTGAAGATGAATGACATAGGATCCTTTTAAATGATCTGATATGAAAAGTTTACAAAATATATATTTTATATATACTTCTAATTATGAAGAATGTTGTAAAACATAACTCCTAAGCAAACAGATCTTCTTAGCTAAAATGAATGATAAACATGCTGTATTTTGTATTAGGAAAAGCTGTTCACAAGTCATTCATTGATACTGTCTAGGAATACTTTAGAACAAACAAGAAGCCTTGCTTTTCCACAAATAGTGAAAATAGACAGTGGAAATCACTGCCAGAGAACTGGGTAGAATCTAAAAGTGTTTTGACAAAAAAACTGAACAATATATTCATGTTCATGCTATTGAGCTATACAAACATTGCTGTCATCATGAAACCTCTAGCTTAAAAAGTCCTTAAACAGTTCTTTGCTATAAACTAAATATAAAATATACTATGGAAAGATTAACTCTTTCCTTCAATATCTGCTTTCTGATTGCTATCATCAGTGATAACATACCAGGCTGCTCTGCATTACAGTGCTAGTTTTCTTTTTTTAACCTGCTGTTTGAGAAAATCAGTCTGGCTACTCCCCACAGGTAGGGAGCCAGGATTTGAGGTTGAATGCAAGGAAGGCAGGGTGATGCCCTCCTCCAGCAAAGAACCAGGACAGTAAGGCAGTAACTCAGGATCAGGATCAGGCCCAGAAACAGTGGTCAGGGACAGTCTTGGTGCAGTGATAGCCTAGAAAGTCCACTGGGCCTTGACACATCCAAAGCTGAGCTGGCAAGCCATGTGCATGCGGTTAACTCAACCCACTGAAGTCATAGAGGAGTAAAAAGGACTCCGTGTGTTGAAACCTCCTCTAAAACCTGAGGTCTTTTTCCTTTTTTTTTCCCTACCTAAAGCATCTATTAGCCAAGTCATGTATTGCCAGGGAGTGACTTTTCATAGATTTATATTTATAAAGGGAATGTGAAAACAGGCAGTCAAGTTAATAATTATTTTAATGACCTGAAGGGGTTGCCTGCTTTTTTCATCAAGCAGGTGGCCTTTCTTTTCCATAAAGGTATCATTACAGCTGAACACATTTGAGTTCAGGGGATTTACTGCAATATTCCTTACAACGCATAATAAAACTATTATCCATAATTAAAATCAATGAATAATATTTAATTAAAAAGCAACTGTCAGATCTCACATAAAAAAAAAAGAAAAGGAAAAGTTAAGTTTGTGTATACAAAGAGTGAAAGACTTCTTAAGTCCATTGGGAAAGTTAGAAGAGCTTAGACAGTATTTATTAAGAGTTTGCCTCTTAGGACACCAGCCTTTCTGAAATAAACATAGTTTTATATAGACTACTTAAAAATAATAATCCAGGTTTTTAAAGTTTTTTTCCTTAAGTTACTTTTTAAGTTAGTTAGTTTTTAAGTTAATTTTTATGGGCTTATGCATCAGGAAAGACCATACTTTTATGTAAAGATACAATAAGAAGTGATAGAAAGAATGGAATTAAAAAAAACCCAGACCCCTCCATGCCTTACATTTTATATCTACTCTGTCTCCATCTTTACCTGAGCTACTGGAAGTCAAACCATTATAAATAAATAGATATGTTTAAAACCATCATATTTTTTTCCACCAAAGGTGCAATTTCCTTCTTTTCTATGAAATCTAAGCAGTAGTATAAATTATTCATATAATATGACTGCATAGACCTAAGAAATTCTGAATATGAGATTTGTACATCACAACCCTGTATTCAAAATCTATTCTAGGGAGCTAGAAAAATCTCTCAAACAACCTTCATAGAAACCTGTCAGAGAAGCTAAGTAAATCTATCTTTTCCAGGAAAATATTGTTTCTGAGTGAAGACTTCCAATACAGGCACAATGTGAGTGTCAGGTTAAACTCTTTTTACTTTGCTTTAATGACCTATTATGCATATGATACATACTGTAGTGCAAGAAATTACACTCAGGCTAAAATGATAATAACTAGTAGCTTTCACTTAAAAAATAACTAATTTAAATTAATTATGTGAATTTCTTTTAAGAAATACTAATATTAGCGGTACAAAAATTGGCTTTTACTCCACACTGAAATTTGATGTTCATTTGATGTTCAAATGTACTCCCTCCATGAGCTAGGTTATGCTGGACATTGCCTATAATGTCGTTTTATGACTTGAGTACCACTCTCCGTTCAACTTGTATGTTATGTATTTGGTAACATGGTAGAGCAAAAATAAAATGTTGTTTATAGCTTTCTTGTGATTACTGAAGTAATCAGATCAAAAGTGTAGACCTGACTTCAGCATTGGGTTGTGTCACAAGGGATGACCGGAAGGCTTTTGTGTATTTCTTCAATGTTACATATAATCAATACTAAGTTGTGCTTCTAGGAAATCTCTGGATCCCAAATATAAAGACTCAGAATTAAAATACATGCCCAGAGTGAGTTTCAGAATAATTTGCAAATAGCAGAATAACTAAATGGAAGCTAAACTTCTCACTGACTTTCAGAATAAGCAGATTTATATGTCTCAAATTCTGTATTACAAAGGATCAACATGGTGTCTGAGATTCTGATACTAATCCCTGTATGACATAGTTTTAGCTGGCATAGAGTTAATTTTCGTCACTGTAGCTGGTATAGTGCTGTGTTTTGGATTTACTACGAGAATACTGTTGATAGCACACTGATGTTTTAGTTGTTGCTAGGTAGTGCTTGTACTAGTCAAGGACTTTCCAGCCTCCCATGCTCTGCTGGGTGCACAAGAAGCTGGGAGGGGAGGAGGCACAGCCAACAGAGCTGATCCAAACTGACCAAAGGGATATTCCGTATTATATGATGTCATGCCCAGTATATTCACTGGAGGGAGTTGACCAGGGGAAGCAGTGATCATGGCTGGGGGACCGGCATCAGTTGTCAGCGGATGGTGAGCAGTTTCATTGTTTGTTGTTTGTTTTTTCCCTCCTCCTGAGGTT
>VZTV01117481.1:15989-40966 GCA_013400875.1 Anhinga rufa | reverse complement strand
GCGTTGTGACAACAGAGGAAATGCTTCCAGAGGCAGATTGAGGTATAACTTGAGATAGCTTGGTTTGTTGAAGTGACTGCTGAGACGGCTGTCCTTGCAAAACTGAATGTTGACTATTCAGTAAAGATTGTCTCAATGCAGGCAGACTTTTCTAAAAACAGAAGACAGTTTATGCAATATCAAATTTAGCAGGTTGACAAAAAAATTTTGAAATTTGATGTAAACATTATTAAAAGAATGTAGCTTTCTTTCCAATTTTACTATCTGCCTATTTGTCAAAAAGAAATGAGATTTAACACATTTTATAAGAGGGAAAAAGTTCAGTTTACATTTTTAATAAGCTTTCAATTTGGATTTAGCAACCCTGTAGATTTTAACGTGCCCTACTTCCACCATATCAGTAAAATATAACACTCTGCTCCTTGAGACTATCTGGAACTTGTAGTTTAGGCCTTTCCAAGGGAAAAAAAATGGAAATAGAAAAGGCAGAACAGTAGCAACAACCCTATTCCCACTGCATGCTAGAAGAGGTACACTGCACCAATTTTCTTCTCCTGACATGCCTCCAGTACCTAGAACAAGATGACTTAACTGTTGATGCCCTACAGCAATAGCTGTTTACTGTATTATTACTGATCTAATGTATTCTGACTGGATTGGAAAAGTGTACTACTGTACACTTCGTGTTCAGACCAGTTCAACCAAAAAATACAGTTCTAAAAGGCTATACTGTACCTTCACAAATAAACTTTTTACTTTTTAAGTGGTAGTAGTGTTCTTTTGAAGTGCTCCCCCCAGGCAGCTGTAGAATGCAACAGTGTTTCGCCCAAGCTACAGTTCTTTCTAAACTTCTAATATTTATTTAAAAACTTAATGTCTGTTGCCAAGAAAGGACTTCAAAGAAATGAAACAAGTTAAAACTTATGATGCTAGAAGTGACTGCAGTATAAGAGCAGGAAAAGGCACAAATAAGGGTTAATGATAACTTGTAAAAACAGAAGCAGAGGGAGCGAGTTCTGAAGAAAAGCTGAAGGGAGAGAAGAAAGAGAGTAAATCTGTCCTAAACTGAGAAGTTTTGGACTAGAAGAAAAATGCTTTCAAAATTTTAGTTGTGGTTTTGTTAGGGCATAATTAAACACACTTTCTATGTTTGTATATAATCTTGCATATGGAAGCTATTGTAGCTAATGTACAAGAACCACTTAAAAGTGAAATTTACCCCCACATATACTAACTTAGTACCCAACAATAAATCCATTGGTATCACATTAGAACTTCTATTATAGATTAGTTCCAGATTACAAGCAGGATCAGCTAATCAATTATTTCAACAGCATTATCCAGTTTAGTTTTTCATAATCACTGTTACACATGCATTGAAAATTATCAGTGACTCAAATGTAGATTACAGAAACAATATGGAAAAAGCTTATTAAATTATTTGAAGCATTCTGTACAAATAATTTGTGACTCTTCCAAATGTGAATGTTGTACTTCTTCACAAAAAATGACCTACTACCACAGAAAAGTGTATGCATTATAACAGTAAAGGATCGCTACAGAATAAACGATGGATGATTTCCAAACTAGGGAGTAACTGCTTTATTATATAAAACTAATTACTACAATGTTCTAGATCAGGGCTACTCAAGCAGTAAACGCCAGATCAGCTCTGGATGACAAATATATTTTTCTTAAACCTAAACCAAGGCCCCAAACACATGAGGTCTCCCTCCTGTAGGAAATCCCTATTTCTTACCATTCTTTCAACCTGTCAGGGAGTAGTCAGCTGCAGCACAGAGCCACAGCTCCCACCCACAAAAGCAGTAAGCAGGACCTGACTGGCCTGACAGAGGTGGAGACTGCACATGACTTCCAGCCAAGAGGATTTCGGCAGAAATTGGCAGCACGAAGTAAAAGTTGAGTAGTCCTGCTCTAGACAGGCAAAGCTAATTCCGTTTTAAAAGTATATTCTAAAACTTAATGTAGACATTTGCATTGAAACAAATTTATTTAAACAATATTCACATTACCTTAAGGAAAGGTACAAGATATGGCTGAGGAGATGATTTGAGTTCCGATTGAAGACGGCCTGTAAATTCTTCTGGATCAATCTTTGCATCCTTCAGGGGAATTAAAAAAAAGCATCAATAACTCAGTTCAGTTGTTTGGTTGCTTTTTTTCCCAGATAATACATATGTATATATCTCTAGCTAAACAGGCTACTGTATCAAGAAGAACTTTAAAGCTGAAGTCCGTCAACTCCTCTGTGTCTATAAATCTTTCTGTGAAGAGCTAATTTACGTATGTAACATGTCACTCAGAATCTATAAATCCTTCTGTCAAAAGCTCAGAGTTCAGGGAGTTCCCTTGGGGATGCACAGTTTAACACACAACGAGATCCCACAAACACTTGAGTCTTCTTTGGGATTCCATTCTCTTGCTAATATTTACATAGTAATTTCTCCTTAAAAATGTTAATAAAAAAACAGGTTGTTGAAGTAACCTTACAAACTATTATAAAATATGTCACTAAAATACCTTTACTTAATTCCATAAACCAATTCTGAAGGTTCAATTTCACTTAGTAGAGTACGTGTATGCATATATAAAACTATATATGTAAAGCATACGCATGTATAAAAAATATACAAGTATATATTAAATTTTCACCTATATAAATATGTGTGTATATATATGTGTAGATACTCACAAAATATACACTTATAAATATATGAAATATATAAGCAGTAGTTTATTTAGTAGTTAATACAGGAGAACTCTATAACCCAGGTGTATTTTATAATGCTTCTAAAGTATCATTAGTTACAATCTCAGGTTGTAATAAAAACATTCATTAGCTTTCCTGGACTGATATAGAACAAGAACAAAACCAAACCAAAATAACCTTCAATAAAGATATTTATCATATACGTGTCTCATTACTTTGTTTAAAATATTATAAGTAGTTACCTTTACTTAGTTAATCTTTTTCAGTTTTCAAAAGTTAAAATGAGTTTTTACTGGAACCACTGAATATTATTGTTTAATGGCTCATACTTGAAAAAAGTCTTAGGCTTGTCTAAAATACACAGTTTTCTCTGTCAATGAATTCAAAGAAATATAAATCAACTACTTTTAAATTCAAGCTTTTCATAGACTATATTTAATTTCTTTTAAGAAGCTTGACCAGTTGTCCAGCTCCACAGTAACAGCTGTCTGCAATACATTTATACAATTCATTGAAACATCTGTTGTACTGGACACTACAGTGAGAGAGACTTTTTCTAGGCCTAAGGACTCTGCCTAGCTGAAACACAACTTTACCTCTTGAAATCCACCTGCAGTTAAGGCTCTACGCAGGGACGTCTCTCTGCAGAACTGCTTGGACTCAGCAACTTAGCAAAATACTTTTTCCTTCAGTGCTAGAAACTCTAAACCACATTGCAGAGGCATAAATCTACATTCATTCTGTGGTTAAAACATTTAATAGCTTCTTACTGTTTCAGAAAAGACCATGGTTTAGAGGAAAAGAAACCTAATGAATCGTCAAGGAAAAACCCTGGGTTTTACTCTATTTTTCTGAATAGACGACCAAAATATTATCCATCAAAAATCAAGAGTGGTTTTGACGAATGCATACTAAATACTTCGTTGCATTTTCCCTTTCAGAAACTAAGAGAAAGCCTACCTTTAACAGATTTTGAAGATATGTAATGAACAGAATATTTGCATTTTGATGTAGCCCAACTCCTTTCATTACAGCAAAAAAAAAAGTGTTAAGATCAAAGCAATAGTTTTCAGCATACATAAATAACACGCGTAATAGATAATTGACAAAATGAAAGATAACTAAATATTTACCAACAAATCCTGAACCAGCGCTTTCACATTACGGGACGTTTCTGGAGATGGTGAATTATGAGAAGCAAGTTTTATAAGGGTAGCTAAAAAGTTTTTGCATTTTTTCACATTCTCTTGCATTTCCTGTAAAAGCCAAAGAAAACAAATATCAGATTCACTCTATTTTCCAATCAGGATCAATGTATGCTCTGATCACTATAAATAGGGAAAATGATGAAATTGTTCTAATTCAGGCAGAACCTATTTGAAATACAGCTGCAGCTATTTTACTATTGCTGATAGTTACCTGACATTTTCTTCACTTCTTTATGTAACTGAACATCATACCTCATGAATACTAACAAAAAAAAAATCAATGAAGGAAATATATTTATTATTTTACAATCTGTTTTGAAAAAAATAACCTTAAGTATGAGAAGTAACACAACAATTTGTTGGAGATGCATTCTCCTTTGAGATGCCTAATACACATTGTGCAATGTTCCCCAAGCTATCTTAATTTGTTAAATTATTGATTCAATATGTTTTTGTACAAAGCAGCTACAGCAGTAAAATCCCATTAGAAATAGTCTTCAAACATCATCAAATCTAATCTTTTCTTCATCAGTAGGAAAACAGATGCTTTCATTTTTTCAAGCTATTATTTTTATATGGGATAATTACTCTGAGGAACAGAAATGTTACACTTCAGTGTAACCACAGTTTTGAGGCCCAGCAACATGATAATAATGAAGTCCATAGATTGAAGGCCTGATTGTTCTGTCTACAGAAACAGAATAGTTCTTTCACTACTGATGCATACATGGCAGGATGGGGAAAGCTGACCACAGGTGTTCTTCCTGCCTCTCAGAATTTGTATTCCAGTGAGTTGAAATGAGGGGAAGGGTTTCTCGTTTGTAAAGTATTTGTTCCATCACAGGAAGTATGCTTGCATGAAGAAAAAGTTCTTTCTGCTTCTGAATAGACCTTAGAAGTTCATAAAGTACTAAGCAAACCAAGTATCTAGTATTTTAAAACTCACTTGTGATACAACTGTAGTTCCAGGTACAGGAGAGCTTGGTATGACCTGGGGCTGTGCTGGTACTTGTGCTGTTGTATGAGGAGGAAGTGGCAGCCGAGGCTGACCCTGGCTTTGTCCTGAAGCTTGTGTTTGTCCACCAGTAATTACTGCAGGTTGTTGAGAAGCTGATGTTCCAGTTGCTACTGTTGTCTTGAATAAATTTTGAGCACTTGTTGTAGCTACTGATACCTAATAATATTTTATATTGAAAAAAACAGGTAATTATCTTCTTTTAATTCTTTTACTCAACCATAAGGTTCTTGAAAGCCTGACAAGAAAAACTTGTTTCCTTTCAGATACACCCTTGCTGACAAAATAGAACTATTGACTTTATTTACTTATTATAACCCGAATTTTGTCACTCTTTACTGAACAATAAAAGTCCTCATTTAAAGTTCTTTTTATTACAAAAATAAACGTACTACTAAAAAATGAGTTGCTATTATCCAGCCCTTTAAGATCATGGTGATGAGGTGACTTCTGTAACTCAACTTTCTGTAAATTTGGCCCTTAATATAAACAAGTCAATTCCCAATGGTCTGTGGTCATGTCATCAGGTTTACAATTATCTGTACCACAGTTACAGCTCAGATCCAGATGACACAAATGCACTAACAGAGCTTCCCAACCTAATTTGGACCCAGCAGCAGCAAATATGCTTTTGCACCAGTGCAAAGCCTAGCGAACAAAACTGCCCTGGACCTAGCTGGGCCACATGCAAAGACCATGCTGCACGTTCCTCAACCTTAGAAGGCTGGAAAACTTATCAGGCTGCACAGAGCACCACATACACACCCACCCACCATCCAGTTCAGCTCTCATACTTTATCTGACCTAATAGGCCACCCTTCCAAGTGCCAAAAAGTCTCAGACACACCAAACAGGACTGCAGAAGCTAGAGAGCTCAGCCAGACAGCATAACACACTGAGCAGAAGCTACCAGGACCTCCCAATCCAGCCTGACTGCAGAGCTTTGCTCTGTCTTGGACACATGCAGAACAAGCTGACCCAGGCACCTGCACTGTGATGCCACAGGTGATGCCACAGATCCTGCACCACTGGTGACCACACAGCAGACACAGAATCACAGAACGGTAGGGGTTGGAAGGGACCTCCAGAGATCCCCTCGTCCAACCCCCCTGCATGCGCAGCACACCTAGAGCAGGGGGCACAGGACCGCGTCCAGGCAGGGTGTGAATGTCTCCAGGGAAGGAGACTCCACAGCCGCTCTGGGCAGCCTGGGCCACTGCACCCGCACAGGGAAGGAGTTTTTCACCACACCACAGCTCTCAACAGGACAAACATAGTAAAGTATGTCCACCACTGACACAGTATTTAAGTCCAGCTGATTTAAGTTTTTTCTTTAAAGAAAACAAAAACAAACAAACAAACAACCCACCAACCCCAACCCTTAAAACTGAACCTATACTACCCCAAAATTTTTTATCGGCTAGGAAACAGTAGAAAATAAGATCTAGGCTATCACTCAGCACCTACATAACACAGTCTGACTATACATTCATTATTAATTTCTGGGATTATGTTTGCAATAAAAGCAAAGATATGAACATTAAAATTCACTTTCGAAAAAAGATGTAATTATAAACATTCTTTTTTTCACCCATCTTTTGCTTTTTATAGTCTTACTACTTACTGTGGTATGTGAAAGAATAGAGCCTCCTGGCAGAGTTGCAGCAGATGTAGCACTGACAGGTGTAGCAGTTGATTGAACAACTTTGGCTTGCACTGGAAGTCCTAAGCGGACAGTAGATGTGGCTACAGAGGTTGGTTGCTAATAAAGGAAAAATAAGCATTTTACTTTTTCCCCTCCTTAGTAACTTGATCTTCAAGACTTTTTAATAATAGTGATTATTAACGCTGCAAAAAACCAAAACCAGTAATATGTTCTTAAATATATATTCACTAATAATGCAAAAATGATCTTTCTTTTGTTCAACGATATGTTTGCAATATTTCTCCTAAAAGCTATTTCTCATACAGGTAAGTGGAAAGGATTACAAAAAATAGGCTGTAACCTGCAAAAAAATAATGTTACACTGATGTATTAGTTCAGTTGTAATATTTACATGTCAGTATTCGTCAATTTTTGAGTTTATAATAGACAGTAACACATATTGGTCATTTTGGTATTTACTGGCCTTTTCTAGTGCTTTTTCTTGAAGAAAATTAATATAGAGAGAAAATTCAGAGAGCGGAAAAATATTTTCAAAATAATTTCAGATTAAAATATATAGAAACTAGTTGCACAGAAATGAAGTCTAAGCATTTTGAGAATCTTCATCATAGAACACACACTCTGTAACCAGACAGCAACTGGAATGCTAAGTGCAGACAATGGAAAATGACTGGCTTTCAGCCTTTCACTTAGTAGCACGTTCTACAACTCGGTAAATTTGCTTCATGCAGCAAACATACTAATTGTTTTTGTAATTTACTTTAATTGGGAGAGAGAGACTGAAATCTCTTACTGTCATACAAATGGACAAGATTTAGGAATTAAAAAATGTCTCCAGGAAAGTTGTTAATTCTACAGGAATGTAAATAGCATTATGGAAGAAATACATCACACAACATGGCAATTATGACAGAAAAAGAACCACTCATGATGGAAGCCCCACTGGCCTCTTACAACTTGCATTTATTAAGATTTGCATTTAACACATACTTAGAAGAGACAAATTTTTGAAGTGGCTGGAGTAATAAATTATGGACAATATTGTTTCTCACAAGATAAAACTATTTTTCCTTTATTTACATTTTAGGTTATATGTTTCTATAATTAATATTTTTATAAAGAATGGCTTATTTTGGATCCTTACATTGTCTATTAAACCTACATAAAATACTTCTTCAAAGAACATCCAGTATACTTAAGAGATCTCCAAAAGGAACAGAGGCCCAGGCAGGCATTCAAAGCCCCAAGCATTCCTTACCAATCAGTCCAGCAACATCATCTACTAGATATCAATCTTCTGTACTTGGGGAAAAAAAAAAATCTACCTGACATCTGAACAAAACCTTTTTTTTTTTTGTTTGGAAAGCTTTCAAGATCTTTAAAATCTTGACTAGGGAGGTCTTCCATATTGAGACAGCCTAGAGGCAGTAAACAGCATCATCATGAATAGGTAGAATTGTCTGTTTTTTTTGAAGAAGGCTCATATAAGCTTTTTCTGTTTTTAAATAACACACCTCTTTTCTCCACTGTAAAGATCACTTGCCTCGATTTCCTTAAAATACTGGTTGAATGAAACTATATTTACCTGACAAATGTTTGCATTAAAAACCATAAATACTGTGTATCTTCTGTTTCCAACCTAAAAATACAGCATGCTTGTGTTATCTGACCCCTTCTTGCCAGTAAGTGCTTCCAGAGGTGAGGATTTACAAAGCAAGCAGATAACCAGGCAAACTTCTGGCAGCTACGCAGTTCCAAGAAAGATCTGCAGCCAGAAATCCGCAAATACATAGTTGAAACTGCTAGCTAGAGAATTTTTCTCAGCTAATAAATGCCCACAATTCATCACAGGAACATACTTGAAAACAAAACTGCATATAATTAAAATATAAAATTTCAGTATCGTAACAGTGTATTAACCAACTAAGTATGCAATACATGCCACACGTAGTATTCTACCATGCCAGACCACAGAAGCAAACTGTGCAACATGAAGACTAAATTCACCTTCCATTTTAAAAATCAATAGTGACAAAAGCCTTTGATACAAAACGGCAGTAGAATCTATTAATGTGTTGGATATGAAAAAAAAACCTTACTACAAAAGAACTGCAAACAAAGTAACACAACAGTTTACTAACACAGTTCCAAAACTCGTAAGTGTTAAAAAGGTAAGCATGAAATGAGTGGATGAGAAACATAACAAGGAACTAGCCTAGAGAAATTCTTAAGTATCATGGAAATGATTTTCAAATGACAGCTACAAGTTGCCAGAAGACTCCCAACACAAATACTTCAAGAAAAGCTGGTAAAAACTCTTTAGAAACAAATAGCTGAGTCTTCTATGAAAGGAAAGCTATAAACAGATCTCATGAGAAATCCATCAAAAAGAAAACAAAAATTATCAACATTATATTAAAAAATCATAACCCGATGTGTCAAGCTCCTACTGGAACAATCTAAAAGAATTTATTATGTTCTTTAAAGAAAAACTGCTAAGGTTTGGTATGATACTATTAAATTCCAAAATTACCAAGAGAGACTTAGAAAGGAATATATTTTCAAATGTAACTATTAATTTTTATTAGACACATCACATATTTTTATGTTTCCTAAATATATGAAAGTAATGTTTAAGAGGCTTTTGCCTTGTACTCTACATAACAGGCAGGAAGCTAGAATCATGAATTAATACAGTTATAATCCCCTACCAATCTCCATGGGAACACTTGAGAACACTTCAGATAACTTCTTGTATACAGACTTGAGCTGGCTCTGTCCACACAGAGATGTTAGAAATCGTAAGCGGAGCACAGCACAGTGCTACTGTGGAAATAAGGATTTCAGAATGGATCTGGCTCATGTCTGGCCAGCTTGGAAGGGGGGTATCCCAATGTTCATTCTGCCTGCACCTGTCAGGCACATAATGCAAGTGACTCCAGTTTCAGGGTGCAGTAAGTCACTTCCACAAAGGCAGTCAGCACACATTATGATTGTTCACAGAAGAAGTCAGTGCAGAATTACTCTGTGTCCTGTAAATCCACTCCCTAAATAACTACATCTTAACTTTCCTACATAGACCTTCTCCCCAGAGCTCTGGACACATGAAAGAGAGGCAAAGCTCGAGGCATAAACAGGAGCGAATCGCATTGTACCTGCTGTGCACAAAAAAGCTGCCTCTACATTCGAAGGAATATACAAGGCTGCATTTGAAAAAGCAGGCCACTTGAATACGGAGAAAATATGCCCAAATATCCAGGGATTTATTTTTCACCACCAAGGCAGGACTACAGGAATTTTAGGGATTGCATTGTGTATTCACAGCTTTATAAAATCAAGACAATTTGAACTGCCACAGGTTAGTACGCTGATGTATGTAAACCCTTGGAAACAGATTTGTGGTATACTTGTATTTTGTACTATAGTACCACCTACTGATGAACATTCAGGGTATCAGCAACACAATCTCTGTACTACAAAGCAAGAGCTTTGCATGTTGCATATATCATTTCATGATCAGTCCTGTCAATAAACTTGGCCACTATCAATCACATAAGGAAGAAAGAAAACCCACCAATAGCATTTGAACAAACATTAACACAAAAGCAGGGACAAGTTTATTACAATACACATCAGGACACCCCTTTCTGTGTCTTCCAATACATGGCTTTGCTAGGTACTATGCAAAACTCAATTTTTGCAGAATATGACCTTTAAGTTTAGATTTAGATTTGCAAAATCTGAAATAAAACTCTATTTTATTTTTAATCATTAATCCAGAAGACTTCTTACAAACAAAAGAGGCTATGCTAAGATGCCCTAATGCTTCAAACGATAAAAGACTTTAAAAAAGACAAAACTAAAGTGGGATCACAGACACTGGCAGAAGTGTAGGCTAAAGGTCAAATCTGGTAGCTCACTTTAGAGTAACTAATTTATACAGCCTTTCTTATAGGCATGGCTGGTAGCTCTACCTACTATTAAGGTATCATAACCTTATTGGACAACGCCCTCAGAGATACGGTGTGAATTTGGGGTTGTACTGTGCAGAGACAGGAGTTGGACTCGATGATCCTTGTGGGTCCCTTCCAACTCAGGGCATTCTATGATTCTATGATAACAATGCCACTACCAAACTCTGTTTTCCCATACTTAAAATTCTGTCAGATTTCTGAAGCATTCATGGAGAAACTTCATATGCTTATTGACTGCCTCTCAATTCTTTCCATTTTGGTTCATCCAGAACATGCACTTAAAATGTCAGCTGCAGAGCAACTTGTATGTCAGGGCTTTGATTTTTTCATTCTAGTAAAAATATAGCCAAATTGAGCCAAAGTACCAACCCTCTAAAAACTTGACATTTGCACACAATTGTAGAAAATTATTGGAGGCAGAATTTCTAAACAAGTCAACCAACAGAGGCAGAACCTTCACTGCCACCACAGTTCTGGGACACCACAGCATTGCTGGAGTCGAGCATCAAAACCCAAAGCAGGGAGACGCTGCTGTATTCCTCAAGTTTCTGACGTCCCTTTTGGGTTCACAAACTAGAAGAACAACAGGGGAGGAAGACATAGGACTGCGAGCAATTAGACGAGAGAGGCAGAGGAGTTTGGGGCCACCAAAGAAAACCTTCAGAAACCAGGGGTTCTAAGTTGAAAACCCCTACCTCTGAAGTCTCAGCATCCTGTTGGTGTAAGCAAGTACCTACATAATCCACTATCAAAGTGCTTTCTCATTCTCTGGTGAAGTGGCTGGTCCATCTATAACCACTAGGATTCATCCAAAGAATCTAGTGGATAAAAAGGAGCTGAATTTTGGCCTTACAATTAGATTCCACCTCTGCCTCAATTGCTCAGCACTTGTGCTTCATGCAAATATAGATAATCTATTGTAACCAATACTCTTATGCTTTATAAGTGGACAACTGTGGGGTTTGTGACCAGGAGCTGTCATGGCTGCAACTGAAGACAATGAAGTCAAACTGAACACAAAAAATTAACCAGTATTTTTAATTTAATATTTAAAATAGATGCAATTAAGCTCTGTTTTCTACTTATAAAAAGAGGCTAATAATTCCCTCAACTGCATTGACTGTTGAGAAAGTTGTTACAGGGATAAGCTTCACAAAAAACCTGCTTGGTTATTAATTCCCACTTCAGAGGGGGGCTTAGATAATATGCAGAAAATAAGCCTGAAGCAACCCACTGAACAGTGGAGAAAAAAATTATTACATAATTCTTCATTAATTAAGACTGTCCAGCCTACACACTGTAGAAATTAAAAATAACAGTAGTATGTGGTCATGCAGCATAATGCATATGCACATGGGAGCCACTAGTAGATTGCTCAGGAACCTAGCATTTTCTGATCTTTGCATGTTTAATTTTACAGCCTTACTAATGTTTTAGTGTTTTCTAAGAACTTTTGAAAGATATGTCAATACCTTGAAAATGTAAACAATAGTATTTGTACATAGTAAGAACGTATTATCTGATTATACAGAAAAGATTCACACACCATGAAGGAAAGGAAGGAAAATGGTTTTGTGGTTAAAGCATAGGCGAGACCACACGTTTTTCACTTTCTCTTGCCTTTCAACCTACCTGTCCTGCTAACATAAATGTCTTCTCCAGAATATTGTACAAGAAACAAAAAAACTGTCTATAGAAAAGAAACAGTTCAGAATAGCTTATTTGATAATAGTGGTAATACACCTCAGGCAACAACAAAGATTTATCAATTTGCTTAAAATTTCTGCAAAAAGTAAAATAAGCATTTGTCAGAAAAGCAGAAAGGGTGTGGAAAAAGTTAAAAAAACAACAAAACAATAAAAAAAGAACAAAATTACCAAAACTAAAAGATGACACAAAAATACAAACAGTGCTGAAAACACAGGCATAGGGTATTATCAGAACTGTCTCAGATTTGAAAAGCTCCGCTTTAGCAAGAAGAACAGCTTGTGAAACGTCAGCCAAGTTTAGACTGCTCTCAATATCACATGTGATGGGAAAGACTAAGCTGCTGTTGTCTGCATCAAACATATCTCATAGCAAAAATACAGCCACTTCCAGAGCAGGTGATTCAGCACTTTTCACAAACTCAAAAGACTTTTTTTTTTCTCATTTTAAAAAAAGATGGTAAGGTGAAACCTAACAGAAAGTGAATGCTAAGACAAAGAAAACAAATCAGTAAAGTTTATATCATGACCTTGAAATTCTGAAGAGTAGAAGTTAGAGAAATGCCTAAAGCAAGAAAAAAATTGTCATTTTCTTCAGAATACATCCATATATATAGATCAGACTATTTATGCAATGGAAAGAAAACTCAAGTGATTTTGAATCATATTTGTAGCATAACTGTTATGTAACCCACTTATGTGCCTAAATATTTGGACTAAACCTCAAACTTTACACATAACTTTACACTACTTTTCTGATCACTATGCCAGCTGAACTTGAGCCAGCAGTGTGCCCAGGTGGCCAAGGGGGCCACCAGCATCCTGGCTTGTGTCAGGAGTAGTGTGGCCAGCAGGAGCAGGGCAGTGATGGTGCCCCTGTACTCGGCACTGCTGAGGCCACACATCGAATCCTGGGTTCAGTTCTGGGCCCCTCACTACAAGAGGGACATTTTGATGCTGGAGGGTGTCCAGAGAAGGGCATAGAAGCTGGTGAAGGGTCTGGAGAACAAGTCTGATGAGGAGCAGCTGAGGGAGCTGGGGTTGTTCAGCCTGGAGAAGAGGAAGCTGAGGGGAGACCTTATCGCACTCTGCAACTACCTGAAAGGAGGTTGTAGTGAGGTGGGTGTTGGTATCTTCTCCCAAGTTACTAGGAATAGAATGAGAGGAAATGGCCTCAAGCTGTACCAGGGGAGGTTTAGATTAGATATCAGGAAAAATTTCTTCACTGAAAGAGTGGTCAGGCATTGGAACAGGCTGCCCAGAGAGGTGGTGGAGTCACCATCCCTGAAGGTGTTCAAAAAGCGTATAGACGTGGCACTTTGGGGCATGGTTTAGGAGGTGTGGTGGTGTTGGGCTGACGGTTGGACTTGATGATCTTAGAGGTCTTTTCCAACCTTAATGATTCTATGATTCTAAATATACAAAGCAACTTAATACTGGAAAACACATTTTGAATCAAACTTGAAACAACAATATTAGTAAACTAAGACCAAATCAATTTTCAGCAGCAGTCTCATGAAAATTCCAACATACACGATTTCACCTCATTTGTAAGTTCTGATAACAAATACTCCGCAATAAAATATTATGGGCCAAGCTAACACTGGTCTTTCCTGTATAATGCTCACTTTATATTCTTGGTGTACAGCAGCATTTCAGTTTTGTAACATAAAATAATTTTAATTAAAAGTCATTTAAGTAAGTAAGTTTTTTTTGCTTTTTGGTTGTGACTGTAAACCCAACTGAGTATTAAAACACTGAAACCAGCAGACAAAGTCTGCATCAAAGGCACGAAAAGCCATAAATTGTACGAGTGAAAAATGTAGTTAAACAAAAGAAACTCACCAAAGAAAAACTAGATGGCAGCACCTACCTATTTTTAATAATTTCACAAGTATATGCCTCAAAACAAGATACGGAGGCAAAAATTTAATGCAATCTAAATTATCCGTTTTAAAATACTTCTGAATTTACTTATTATCTCTGAAGAATACAGTAACGCAAGCAAACCCACGCTTGTTTGACCTGCTTGTAATACAAGAATCCAGAACAAAATTTTTCTAAGATCAACAGAGGTTCCATCAAATCATAGCTTGTTTTCTAAAAATCCTGTACCTTAACTAAGATCCTATAGCAGATAAAATTTTGGTAACATTAATCACTTTTTAATATTCAGCTAAAATTAATGTCAATCAAAAACTAAAAGGAAACTAAAATCATGAGGAGAGAAAATTGTTCAATTAAAATTATGCAGAGTTAACTCAAACCAATGTTTGCTTTAAACATCCAAAGCTTTTTTGTTTGATTAAGTATGTTTTTTCAAACAAGCAAGTTATCACTTAAAATGTATTCATAGTACAACAAAACTGCACTTCTTAATGCATCAAAAGATTATTATAATCTTCCGTAAGACTGAATACTTCCATCAGAGCTGAGACCCTTCCTACAAGGTACTTGCTTGTACTGATTAGCCAGTTTTCCAGAATTCCACTAGGAATTGAAAACAAGCAGATGTTATTCATATTTTACACAGCAGTAATTGAGAGGAGCATAAGTAAATGGCTAATCAAAGATTAGCCCACCTAAGAGTTGAGAAAAGAACCCAAGTCTTCCTTTCAAAATGGATTTGCCTGTCGTCTTCCAAGAATCTAATGCAAAATTGTCCCCAAAGCTGTACTACATTTGCTTACATCCTAAAGCTGCAAAAAATGAAACAAAGGTATTACAAACAATAGAAGTCAAACAATAACTTAAATAGAAAAGCCAAGCACTTGAAATGTCAGAAACTTCAGATTTAAGTTTACTGTGCAATGATCAATTGTGTGCCTTGATTGACTAGCTGAAGCTTTTATCTTTGTGCATTTATCATGCAAAGACTACAATACACTGCACATGTACAGAAGAGATTAATGTAGGATGAACAGGAAGTTATGTGTCTTAATCTTTCTTAACTTCTGTGTTTGGCACTGCAATCAAAATATATTTTTTTTAACTTGGGAAGGGAAAAGGGATGGCTATATCAGTTCCCTACAAAGGTAAATACTACTGTATACAGATATTTGACTTCTGAACCTTCAGCAAAGCAACATGTAAGGATAAAGCCACTGTCCTCAAAGAAAGCACTATCCTAAGCCCATATATTAAATCCTAAGGGAAAACAGACTAGACTTTTTTTCTCTATTGCAGCAGCTTCCATTGTTCCTATAGAAAGGTGGCTCCTTCCTCACGTGTTGTCCTGGATCTAAGCCCATCTACTGAAGCTAGAGGAATTTTCATGGGAGACCAGATTAATTTTCCTCCCAAACAGGGAGAAGATGTATCAAATGATGGCCCTAGGGTATGGGGAGAAATCTTATACTACCAGGCTGCAGAAGCAGTTTAGAATCTGGACAGCTCTGTATGTATCGATCAAGTAAATGTCATTTAAGAACATTTAAAACATTTCCTTATTTTCCCCTCCTCCTTTTTTGAGGGTGAAGGAGAAATTACTTAGGTATAGAGGGGAGAGATTAAAAGAGCTTTCAAATTTAGATGAACACTTTGGTAATTTTACAGATGATCTTTCTTGTAATTTTTAAAAAGGTAATTCATGCTTCATTTTATATTCTCCAGTTATCACTCTCAACACTTCTTAATGAGTTGCCAAAAGTAACTGCCAGCTTTTGCAACTTCTTTGGCATGTTATTTAACAACCTGTGTTTTACATCTAACTACATAGCTTGTAACACACTTGAACACAATAATTATTTAAAGTGTATATACAAATTAACTGCATCACTGAAAACAATCACTTAGCTGAATAACTTGTGACACTTGACAATGACTAAAAATTAGGACAACCTGAAGAAAAGCAACCATAATACCTACAAACCATGAAAGCTATGGCTTTTCTGAGACAGATCACACATTCTTTGTAGTAGGATACTATTTCCTAGAATGCTTATATGGTAGATTGCAAATTTCTACCTCCAGAGACTTTCTGCATAGGTGAAAGTAGAGTAAATCTCAACTCTGACTGAATCACATCACTAAATTCTACATATTTAAAGCACCTTGCATTTTAATCCAAATAAAGCCATCTTAAAATAATGGCATAAAAACATAATAGTAAATTTAATCATCTCTGCACAGTAAAACAACAATCAGTCCACTAACATATTGGAGAGATAAGTATTCAATGTTGTAGAGCTTAAAACCACAGAGCCTGCAACATTCATCAATCTTGCAAAATATTTCACAGGACTCAAGGAATTAATGTTTAAATTCTGTCTGTCTTGAGCTAATGGTGCACACAATTTTTCTGTGTTTCTGTCACAGTGGAGACTAGGACTTTTGAATATTATAATTCATAGACATAAAAAAATAAGACTACTTTCCATACATTTGAAATTTCTATTGAAATTTTAATTGACAGAATTTAGCTGACACATCAGAATTTGATTCTGAAAGAAAAAAGTTTACTTTTTTCACTGAAAACTCACTGAAAAAATTATTTTTCAGTAGCCATAATTTCCTGTATTTTAGAACTTGATTCTTTTTCTTGATTAATCATAATGACTACTCAAGCAAATAACTGACACTTCTAAAACCTTAGCATAATATTTGTCATTGGACATTTCCCCCAGAAAACCAATGAATAGTCTCTGGTTATAAGCCATCCACCTAATGAAATGGAGGTCTAGTGTCTAGTTCTGATATGATAAACTCTAGAATTTAAACCTTTACAATCTGGTTTTAAAAGGCTGTCAACCATCATTTTTAAAGAACCATCTAAGGTCAAACTTATATAGAACATAAGCACTGTAAAAATGAAAGAGGAGTCTGCAGACCACATGCAGAGTCATGGAAGTTCAATGTACATTTCCCAAGGACAATATTAATTATTTCTTATCCTGGTTGATTACAACAAATAAAGAAATGATGCAGTACAGTTTGGGCAGCTACCACAGAGATCTGTCAAAGAAGATGAACCCTGACAAGCTACAGTACCATGATTCTAATCCCACCACACTTAAATAATCAAACTTTTGCATCCTGTAAGATATTTATCATCCATAAGGCCTTCACAGAATCACAGAATGGCAGGAGTTGGAAGGGACCTCCAGAGATCATCTCGTCCAACCCCCTGCGTGAGCAGCACACCCAGAGCAGGGGCACAGGACCGCGTCCAGGCGGGGTGTGAATGTCTCCAGGGAAGGAGACTCCACAGCCTCTCTGGGCAGCCTGGGCCACTGCTCCGGCACCCGCACAGCAAAGGGGTTTTTCCTCATATTTAAGTGGAACCTCCTGTGTTCCAACTTGTGCCTGTTGCCCCTTGTCCTGTCATCGGGCACCACTGAAAAGAGTCCAGTCCCATCCTCCTGACACCCGCCCTTCAGATACTTATAGAATTGACAAGATCCCCCCTCAGCCTTCTCTTCTCCAGGCTGAACAGACCCAGGTCTCTCAGCCTTTCCTCATAAGGGAGATGCTCCAGTCCCCTCGTCACCTTGGTAGCTCTCCGCTGGACTTGCTCAAGCAGCTCCCTGTCCTTCTTCAACTGGGGGGCCCAGAACTGGACACAGCACTCCAGATGCAGCCTCCCCAGGGCAGAGCAGAGGGGCAGGATGACCTCCCTCGCCCTGCTGGCCACACTCCTTTTAACGCAGCCCAGGACACCGCTGCCCTTCTTGGCCCCGAGGGCCCAGCGCTGGCTCAGGGTCACTTGCTGCCCACCAGCACTGCCAGGGCCTTCTCAGCAGAGCCGCTTCCCAGCAGGGCAGCCCCAGCCTGTACTGGTGCCTGGGGTTGTTCCTCCCCAGGGGCAGGACCTCGCACTTGCTCTTGTTGAATTTCATGAGGTTCCCCTCGGCCCAGCTCTCCAGCCTGTCCAGGTCTCGCTGGATGGCAGCACACCCGTCTGGCGTATCAGCCGCTCCTCCCAGCTTGGTATCATCGGCGAACTTGCTGAGGGTACACTCCATTCCTTCATCCAGGTTGTTGATGAATATATTGGACAGGACTGGACCCAGTACAGACCCTTGGGGGACACCACTAGTTACGGGCCTCCAACCATACTCTGCCCCGTTGATCACAACTCTCCGAGTTCTGCTGTTGAGCCCTCAATCCACCTCACTGTCCACTCATCTAACCCACACTTCCTTAGCTTGCCTATTAGGATGTTATGGGAGACAAGTGTCAAATGCCTTACTGAGGTCGAGATAAACAATGTCCACTGCTCTCCCTTCGTCGACCCAACCAGTCACCCCATCACAGAAGGCTATCAGGTTGGTCAAGCATGATCTTCCCTTGGTGAATCTATATTGACTACTTCTGATAACCTTCTTTTCCTCTACATGCCTGGAAAAAACCTCCACGATGATGCTCCATCACCTTTATTCTCAACCAGCTTATTAGCACCAACAAGTGTAAAGGAATATCTATAATGCAGCGGGGTACTTACCTGGGCAGAACTCTGCACAAAAACAATTACATCTTTCTAATTTCGGAACTCCTTCAGGTTTTAGGTATCTCTATGAACACATGAACATGCAGTATCCTTACAAGTTTATTTTTATGTAAATCCAGAAAATCAGATTATATTCTTTCTGCAACCTTAACTGCTTCATATAACTACAGAACAGCTGTTTGAGGCCAACATGTTCAACTCCCAACATTCGCTGTGTGCACATCTTCAGGTTTACTTTGGGATTCAAACTCCAGTCTTCTAATAAAGACTGAACACACACAGCCAAGCAGTCGGTCTACATTTCTGTATGTTTCCAAAGACTCTGGGTACAATAAAGGTGTATTCCTCAAACGTTTTCATACTACAGACAATTCATTAATATTTCATTTGCTATGCATGTTTCCACTCTGATTTTTAATTTGGTGTGCTGGCCACAGCGGTTAAAGTTTCATGAAAACTAACAGTATGAAACAGAAACAGCTAAAACTAACTCATTCTAACAGAGTGAGATCATGTTCTTGGTACAGTCCCACCCCACAATTTCTGTTTTGCATTTATGCTATGCACTTGTCTCGGGATCCAGTGGTAGAATGTGTGCTATACAGTCCCTTCTAGTCACTACTAAAGAACTGATTGTACTTATTTACAAAGAAAGCCCCAAATAACCAAAGGCAGACATACAAACTGAAAAGAATAATTAGTCTGGATTTTTGTTGTCATCAAGCTAGACAAAAAATCTGAAAATTAACACAGGCTTATCTCTGTGTTTATTTTTCCTGAAACACATTTATCTTTGAAGGCTTCTACAAGTCTTCTTATCCTTCCAGACATCACAATTTTAAACATTAAGGGGCTGCCTCTTCCACGAAAAGTTTTTTTTACGAATTCCATCCAATACTGCACTTATCTCTTTTCTGAGAGCATAAAGTTCTTCAAGGGTTTCCAGGCTTTTATTTATGTCTTTCCTGAGATACATAGATTCCACTGAGCTACAATCTTCCTAGTGACACTAATTTCTAAGACTTACATTCCAGTTGGCTACTCTGTGTTTCAGAGTAGCCTCGTGTTGGTAATTTCCAATTTTATTCTGACTTCTTTCTTTTCTGAAAAGTTTACCATTGTTTTCAGTTCTGAATTAAACTTAATAATATTTTATACTATAAATATGGTGTAATGCACAAAGGATATAACGGGACAATAATCAAATATTAAACATTGGGAAATACATGTTTAAGTGATTTCAAGCAATCTATACAACAATCTTCATCTCTTTCCACTCAGAATTACTTATCACTTCTGCAAACAAAGACCTAAGGCAAAACTACCTTAAACTCTGCCTATTATTATGGCACAGCTGCCCCATACTAACATCCAAAGATGTCTGCCTCTAGATTTTAGTAAGATAGTTCAGCTCTAGCCAAATGAATTTGGCTTCCTACAAAATTTCAAACCAATGCAGCCTACAAAGTAATTTAAAAAATTATACACCTTCACCCTTGAAAATAAATCGGTTCCGAGTTGAAATAAACATGCTCCACTGAAGAGTTTGGGGTAGGAAAGCATGCTATCCTGTCAATCCACATAAAAAAGGAGATGTAGTCATAACACAGACAAAATTTTAAGTGTAGACAGATCATACCCAGAGGTGAATCAAAGGAATCAAACTTTTCTTTTGAATAAAGTATTTTAGAAAAGTTAATTATTGCAAGTCCTTCTACTGAATGTGCTTTTTTTTTTTCTAATTTCTAGTGAAATCTAGCTATGTTATGCATCCATTCAGCATGCTGGGATATCACGACGCTTCTGATTTAGATGAACAAGGGGCGCTTACTGAACCAGTGGTATACAGTCCAAACTAAGCTCTGGCTAAGACTGAGCCTTCTAGCCTCCAATGATCTCACAGTCTGAACAAGGTCTTGAGAGGCTCTCTAAAGTAGACTTTTTTGCTGAAATATAAAAAAAAATTCCTATGCCTCAGAAAATAAACTGCATTTGAATAAGTATTTCCTGTTTCCACAACAAAAAAGGGGATGAAAGCATATTTGCAAAAACATATGAGCTAATAACGTGCAAGACAGAGGAACACAATGCACAAAAGTAAAGTGGAATCAAGCCAGACATACCTGAGTTGTTGATAGGCGAAAAACAGGGCCAGTTGTGGGCACTGAAAGTCTAGGTGAAATGCTGGTAGGACCTTGTCCCTGCGTTTGTACTTGAGCCTGCATTTGGGCCTGTGCTAGAGCCTGCTGAGGCACCATTACAAGCTGTCCGGCATCCGTGCGCACCAAGACCATACCTAATGAGAACAAAGTAACAATAACTATATTATAAAGAATAATATGAAGAATAATATATTAAGAACTAACTACAGAATACAGAATGAAATTAATGTACAGCAGCATACATTTTTCTTTATTCTGTATATTTTTTATTATTATGGTGTAACATGAGATTTTATTTCAAAGAAGAAAAGGAGCCCCTACTAGCAGACAAAAACTAATACCCAATTCAGTTTGGAATTCAAATAACTGTGGTTTATGCATAACAGTGATGAAAAAAAACCAGTCACTTGAACATATAGGCGTACAGTGACTTTCAGCAGTCCAGCCAGGGTCAGCAGAATACAATTATAAAGAAATATTCATTAAAAGTAAACTATAACAATCCAGTAGCTGAGAACAGAATTCAGTATGAACATACCAGGGACAATGACATGAGAGCTTTACTAAAACAACAGCTTTAGGGCATGTGTACATGCCATCATCAGGCCAGACACATTTCTGATTATACAGTATTTGAGATTTAGTTAATTGTTGAGCATTAACACCTGGATTTATTTGGCACCCACCATCACCATATTGGGAGGCACATCCTGTGGTTTAGACATCAAGAAAAAATATTGTCATACCCAGAGAACCAACACAACTACTCCTCAGCACAAAATTATACACGTGCAGTTATTTTAGGAAAACACCAAAGGACTTGTCTTCAAATTAACAGAGTACTTGACAAGTGTTTTCTAAGACTTTCTGGAAGTAAACGACAATACTTTCAGATTATTTTCTAGTAACACATTTCACAAAGAGAGGCCTTCTATACAACACAGCCAGTGCCATCAAGTTTTGCCCTAAGTTAACTGACCTAAGTTTTCCACAACCAGCAGGATGGAAAAGGGGAGACAGTGGTTAAGTTGGTCCCAGAATCATCTGGAGCTTCACACTTATTCAAGATCACTGCAAAGCATGTGAGGTGCTTTCTCTAGTTCTCTCAGAATTAAGAAGCAGTTCCGCAGCCAGACTACTTTACAAGAATTTCCAAGTTAGTTACAGAATACATATCAGTAATTTAACCTAGATAGGATACAACGTAGTATACAATGGGTCTATAAACAGAAAAACTTCTTGCCTATAACTACTGGAGAACCAAAAATAAGGATCTAGGAAGTCAACTTTTATTCTGTTGAAAAAGTCAGTAGACATTGTTTCTGCAACACATCTCTATGTGCAAATTGCTTCATATGTATTTTTTAACTTTTCAAGGGAAAATAAAGAAGGTAAAAGCTTACATCCACTTCTAATTATTAGCTTCCCAGAAGAAAAACCACCTCAGTAAATGGATGCGGTTTGCAACATATCAGGAGGATAAAGAAATTTGAACAGCATTATATCAAGCAAGTAACAAATTTCAAAAGTACCTTACGCTAAGAAAGTCTTTCCTTTCAGTGTCTGACATAGAAATATAAATCCCAATCCTGGGACGAACACGCAAGTGAACTGCAGTACCACTAAAAGCCCTCACTCACATAGTCTTAGGTGCTCCCAGCCAACCGCCACTGCTAAAAGCACAAAAAGAAGGCAAATTTCTGCCACTACATACTAAAGACTTGTAGAAATCACGCTTTAAGGTAAAAGGCACAGAGAGCAACAGCAAGGACCACCTAAAAGACAAGATCCTAACTATCCCTCAAAGCCCAGAGAAGAGTTGAGGGGTACAGGGGGGACACCACCATAAAAATTCTTTAGAAAGATGGCGTTTTAGGTTCACTAGCCCTTCAGGCACCAAACCCGAGGGTTTATATTTGTAGAAAATTCTGTAAGCAGATGATGTATTTGATCTATGCCATTCCTAAACCACTGGCCAAACAGGTATCACTTCTCTGATTATGTAGTGAACCTTATATAAAAAACCTCATAGAATAATGCCTACCATGCATTAAAAAAATACACGCTCTATTACACTGATTCACAGGTGTTTTAATTTCTCTTCCAGTTATCCAAAACTCATTCTGAATAAAAAAAAATTGATCGGAATGGACAAATTAATTGCAACACATGCCACACTGTTTCAGTAGAAGTTGCAGACAATTACTACTATAGAGCATAAATATTCATGTATTAATGTTATGTTTTAATTCAATTTGGAGGACCTTAAATTTCTTTTATTAAACAACAGGTACAAATTAGAACCTGGTTAAATTATGAGATTAATTTTTCCTCACTGTTAGGCACATAAAGGTGAAATAAACAACTCATGAGTATTATATGCTAAAATAACGTATTCTGAAAAAATATCCTAAATTTCTGCTTTAGACAAAAGTTTACAATAAGGGAATTTCAAAAGTAGTTATAAATGATCCACTAATTTAAAGAGTAAAAATCTTAAAATAACATATTTTCTGAATACCTTCATCTTAGAACATGCTATCTTCATGTTTATGCAAATTTAATGGATTTCAAACTATCTTGTAATAAAATAAAATCATAACTTTCCACAGTATTATTTCCATAACGTTTTTCTAAACCTCGGACCAGATTGCTTTTAAGGGCTCTGTTTTCCTCATCTGTTTGAAAATTAAGTAGCAGAACAAAGCATTGACACAATAAACTTCAGAAACTGTATGCAAAGTTATGATACACGTTATTGTATGTGTATATCAATTATCAAACAGATTAACAACATGAAATCAAAGGCTAAAGACACTAATACAGTCTAAATAGCAACCTCTTATCTGTTTTGAGTTAGTCAGGTCTTCATAAAACCACTGAGCTTTATCTGGTCAGAGCATTATAATTTGGAGCAGGAGTTTCATAAACTATGGCCATAGACACAACTACTAAAAGTCCAAGCTTCTACACCATCACATTTTTGCTCAACTTATCTAATAAATACCAAATATTTTAAGAAACATGGTGGAAGAAGTAAGTTATTTGAGGCTACATCAATAGCTTCACATATTGTCAGGCTATTGACATTAATAACAGAAAAATTAAAAAGTAGTTCAAATGTTAAATCATCTCCTAAATCAAGAAGGCACAAAGTTACCAACTTTTTGCAATAAGAAAATTTAAGTAGGGAACCACAGACCCCATCCAAATTTCAGACGAAGCAAAATATGGTTAGAGTAGGAATCACTCGGATGCAGGGATGCTGGTTAGTTGGTTAGTTAGCAACCTTGCTGAAATTACGTATTTGGTAATGGAAGTTAAGAAACTACAAGGAAAATAGACAGGACACAACAGTTACTTCAGAGTTAGAAATAAAATCCGGTGATGTAAAGACTGCCCAGACACAGCAGAGACTGACAGCATCATGCTTACTGAAATGAAACATTTTAGATTGAATTACACAAATTGCCACCTGATTCATGGCAGAAGACACTCTTTGAAGAAGGAAAACTTTTCAAGACTATCAAGAGTAAAGCAGAAAACAGAATCCTGAAAACAGATATATAGTTTATTCTCCCAGCCCAGCTTCTCGCCTCGTGCACAACTGCTCACTACACCATTACAACAGACCTTACCTTGACCGCTGCTCTCTCCCTAAAGGAAAACAAGTAACCCGTCAACCAACGCTCACGATTACTTCGCATTAGCAACCGCCCGTCCCGTACTAGTTACATGCTCACTAAGGGCGCCCTGTTTGCCAGACGTCGCCCTCACACAGGTGGCTCTTCTTTTGTTTCCAGCACGTCGAGCAGCGGGAAGACGACTTTGGGGGGGAAAAAAACCCTCAGCCAAGAAAAAAAACAAACAAACAAAAAACAAACAAACAAAAAACAGAGGTTAGAAAGGGCGGCGAGCCCGCCGGTGCTGCGTTTCCACTTACCGGGCGGGATGGTGAAGCCGGGGGGCAGCTGGATGGTGGTCTGCTGAGGCGGCCGCACGATCAGCTGGGGGGCCACGATCCGGGGGGCAGCGCCCAGCGCCGGCCTGGGCGACAGGGCCTGGGG
>VZTV01117477.1:23442-46789 GCA_013400875.1 Anhinga rufa | reverse complement strand
GGAGCAAGCGAGTCACTTTGGGCTGGAAGTAGAACATCATGGAGGCACAGAGAGATGCTTCTGGGGGACCCAGGGAACCCATCTGGGTACCACACAGGGTAAGCTAACCCTGGGCCTGAGCTGCCAGGTGTCCCTGGGAAGTCCCAGAAGGGCAGCAGTGACTCCTCTTGTTCAGCAACTACTCTATTACTGGGGCATCCCTTGACCTCACCCTGATATAACTCAGAGGTTGCCCCAGCCCTAAAAACCTGACTGTAAGAGGGTATGAAAGACAGAGGAGAGCGTGCGGGTGTAGGAAGCCTGCTAATCGTCGTACAGCAAGGATGGGAGCAGAGCAATGCCTGATCTCAGCCCTGGGTTTTATCTGCCAGGTATTCTTGTTAATGCAGCATGTTGTCAGGTGCTTCACACTGGAAATTAGGCCACTTGATCAAACTGCTGTGTTGTCCAAAGGCTCTTATAGCAGCATATTTACCCACTATATGGGTAGAAAAACTCCTGTACTTACTTAGTTGCTTCTTTAAAGATGTGCAAACCTTTTTAAGGGAGGGGACAGAAGGCAACCATTCCTCCCCACCAACACTGCTATTTTTAGGCAAATGCCTCCAAAGTGGAATAAGCCACAGTTAAGCAAACATGATAAAGGATGCTGAGTGGCCCAGGAGACTGGCAGCCTAGCATCACCCTGCCTTTATCCTTCCGTGTTTGACATGGAGTCAGGAAGAAGAGGAATTGAAGCCCGGAAGATGTGACTGGAGTGATAATTACACGCAGGAGGTTGCAGCACAGCTGCCTCATGGGGTTTTCCCCCAGAGGAGCGAAGTGAGGACCTTGTCTGCCCAAGGACCATCCTCTCCTCTCCCTGCTGCAGCACCATGCTGTGCCTGGGCTCTTCCTCCTGCTCTCCAGTTACCCCAGCTGCTTTGCACAGCAGATGGGTCATAGAGGGTAAAGGAAGCAGAAGCATGCAGTTCTCAGTGTCGCTGTACAGGTCGGGCTTTGCAGGCAGACCAAGGAGTAACGGAGCTGCCCATGCCAGTCTCTGGTGGTCAGGAGGGTCCTTGCTTGGTTCTGCTCTCCACCAGGTCCTTGCAGGAACCATACCAGGGAAGACTGGGTAAAAATCCTCCAGGAAGCACCAACAGATGTCCTGAAGCCACACAAGTGACACCTGTCAAGTACGGTTTGGCTCCTTGTCTCAGTGGGGGTTTCCCACCTGCAGGACCTTCCTTGGCTTCCAGCTCTACCCAAAGGACAAAGACCATACTTGCCCCACTCTGCTATGATGTAAACCAGGGAAAATCTCTACTCAGTTCAGTGAAGTTGCTCCACTGTCATGTTTTGGCAGTTTTTTTGCATTAATCTATTTGAAGGAGAGTCAACCATGGAACCAGTCTCAGACTGAGACACTACCGCTGAGACCACTATATTTTTTGTGCAGTAGCATCCCAAGATTTGCCCGTGGGTACTATCCAGCCTGTGGGCTGGAGCTGCATTTGGGCAACCTTCAGGTTAGCTTGCAGAAGGCTAATCTCTCCCACCCCTCGCAGTGCTGGTTGAAGCAGCAACTGGCTGTTGACCATGTCTAACTCCAGAGGGTGCTCTCTCCCACAGTCCTGACACCCCTTTATCTTCCACCCTCAAGCTCAGAAAAAGATGGAGGACTCCTGTCACTGCCTATGGTGCAATCACACCAGAATTCCTGGGATGTCGAATGGCTCCTCCAAGCAGGATCTAACCAGTGCTGTCTAGAGCAGCTTGCACCAAGCATTTAATGCACATTGTGTTGCCCTAGGGTTGCAATCCAGCCTTGTCTCTGCTGTCTCTTCTGCTCCTAACTATGGTCTGTTCAGACATTTCACAGATATTTTTACCATGATCTCAAATTCCTTTCCTGGCTAGTAGCCCACTTTTGACCTTCTTCCTGTAGAGCAGATGTTTCCTTCTCAAGTGCATTATTCCCAGCTGCTTCAGGGGCTGGATTCACTCAGTTCGTCTGCGCTGGCTTTCTGCTGGCATGCTTCTCTTGAAACCAGTGACGTTGCTCCTCTTTAAGCTGTTCAAACAAGTAAGGGTTAGGTGACTCTTGTGGAGTTAAATAACGTTGAACACCCCAGTGTAAAGTGCCAGGATAACTGGAGCTTACCTCACAGCCCCTCAAAACCCACACTGAACCTTGTCCACATGCTAATCAGCCCCAGTGCCTCCCTCCTGCCTGTGACTCTGCTATCCCCTGCCTGGGGTACCCAGGAGGGGGCTGCATGAAAGGTCCAAAGGGCCTCCTCAGTCACCTCCTTCCTGTGGCTCCTCCATTTCTCTCGTGCCTCAGCTCACCAGGCAACCCATCATCCCACACGGAGGAAAGGGATCCACAAGACTTGAGGTTGTTCTTTAATCATTGCCTCACAAACTTGTGTTTGATTTCACTCATAGGACACCCATGACATAAGCCTAGCCCTTATGTACTACTCTAGGACAAAGTGATACCTCTGTCAAGCACCACTGAAGCAAAAATGAGAAGCAAAGATCATGTGTGCTTCAAAATGCTGCAGAATCATCTTGAAACTCCTTACAGAAGGAAGCAAGAAGTACCTGTTCAGCGTGGCCACTGTTCATCAGTGCTGCCTCGGCTCTTGCTAATTTACAACCCAGGAAGGCTAGATCGGGCAGGTTAGGGGAGTTCATGATGTGAACTGCTACCTAAGCAAATATAGGCTGTGATGAATAATTAACAGGAGCTGTAATATTGAACTGTCTTATGAAGGGTGGGAAGGAGCAGGGAGAATAAAGAGAGAATATCAGGCTTACAAAAAAGCAGTATTTTCTGACCTTGACTCTGAGCCTGGACTCTACCTGTTCTGCTCACCTCTGCTCCAAGTAGCAGCCAAAGCTCTCCTCCCAAGGATATCATCAGAGGAGAGAAGAAGGGGGTTTTGTGACATTCTTTGCAGGGCATCCAGTGTAGTCTGCATATATCCAGGTTTGCCTTGTGCAGAGAGGCACAAAAAGGGGTGTAAGGATCCTCAAACCTGAATTAGGCACCCAAGTTCCCATTTACCGACTGCTGGCAGGGCTCAGTGCACCCTTCATTCCTCTAGAGAGTTTTTTTTCCCAGAGCTGAAGTTCCTGTCAAGATACAGCCAGGAGTTGCCTGCGAAAGTCAGCTCTGAAAGGCTATTGGCATGACAGAAATGCTCTCTGCTCGAGCCAAAACCACCAAGTTAAATATTTTCCCATTGCATGCATTGTGTCTTTGCTCTGCTGACTCAGAGCCATGTTTCCTACCCCAGCAGAAGAAGCAGTATCCATCTACCACTTCAGAACAGCCTGTGCACCCCTGGTGAGGTGCCTGCTATGGTTTGGAGAGCCCCAAAGCTTCCAGAGGTGCTCATGCCAAGAAATTGGAGTGGTCGAAGGAGGCATCTACCCCCACAGCAGACCAGCCTGGCTCTTTTGGTGCTAAACAGAAGCTCACACACTGATTGACTCTCATCCAAACCATTCAAGGGTGAACATGCTTCTCACCTGTGGCTTCAAGGGCTGTGTTCTGGGGGCCTGAGAACAGGCAGGCTTTGCAGCTCAGGAACCAGAGACCCCAGCCTGCAGCTTGCTGTGCTTTTTTCATGCAAAGAGCAGCTCCAATTCACTCTAGGTACCTTCTGCAGCTGCTTATGGCCATTTTTACCTCTTGAGACACCCCCTTTTGCCTTAAGCAATGTGTTAAAAGTGAATCCAAAGCCTCTAGCAGTAGCACCATCAGAAGCAGCTCATTTTCCCTGCCCTACAATGGGACCTACAATGATCACCTAGTTCAACTGCCTGGTCAGTTCAGGGCTGACCAAGTTAAAGCATTAAGGGCCTTGTTCAAATGCCTTTTAAACACCGACAGGCTTGGGGGATCCACCACCTCTCTAGGAAGCCTGTTCCAGTGTTTGAGCACCCTCTCAGTAAAGAAATGTTTCCTAATGTCTAGTCTAAACCTCCCCCGGAGCAGCTTTGAACCGTTCCCACGCGTCCGATCACTGGATCCCAGGGAGAAGAGATCAGCACCTCCCTCTCCACTTCCATCCTCAGGCAACTGTAGGAGCAATGAGGTTGCCCAACGTTTCATGGACTAAGGACTGAATACAATACAATCTTTTACCAAAGAGGCATATTTAACCTGTATATCTCCTTATTTCATTCATAGGTTATTTCATTCCTTCAGGCTAAAAATCCTACAGCTGCTCCAGCATTTGGCTATGCATGTTTTCAGCTCAGGTATTTGTGTCTGTTCCACTGCCCAAACGTTTCCTCCTTTAGGGCTGGAAAGGACCAGCCATTGCTCTTCTCAAACTTAAGAATTTAAGATTTTCCTATATTTTTTTAATAAAGAAAAAGAAGACCCTCATGGAAGAAGTTTCCAGTCTTTCTCATAACACTTCTACACGTGTGGAACTGTATAGATTAGTGAAGTGTTTTGATCTTGTATTACTCAGAGCCTGGCTTATGTAGTCAAATACAAATTGAATCACAACTGCTTGTGCTCTGTCTCTTTTCCTCCCTCCCTGCCTCCATCCATCTACCTCTGTATCTGCCTATCATCTGTGCCATCCTCACAGTAACTGAATACCTTCCCCATAAATTCAGTGGCAATGGAGAGGTTCCCAGTGAGCTTCCTAGAGGCTGTGGAAGGGTTGGCAGGGTTAAAATGCTTTCTGTGGTCAGGTTCAGGGCTTGGATTTTGAGATTTAATTTTCTTCACTTTTTGATAGGTTTTTATTGGGTAACATCAACCCACAGAGTACAGGGGAGTTTTACAGAGAGTGTGTGTCAGTCCTCAGCATCGTACGGGTTCCTGGGGGATTTTATCCGAGGTCCTAAACCAAACTCATGGCTGTTGGTTGGATGGAGCTGTGTCTGGTGGGAAGTCCTCCAGTCTTGTGCTTGAGGGCCTCCCTCACCTCTCTGTGATCCTGTTCCCTGGGGAATTTCCACTGCTTTTCCTATTTCTTTCTGGTCTGAATTTGAGAAATATCAATTTGGCAAACTAAACTCCTTAAGCAAGAGAAGCAGCTTGCTGGGATTGGTATCAATTTACATAGAGGTGCCAGGGTAAAAGACACACATTGTTTGAAGGATTGGAAACAACAAGGACTGGTGCATGAGAGGGGTCAAGACAGGATCTAAGGAGGAAAGATGAACACCAGCTTATTTTTCTTTCTCTCATTGAGCAATTTGAAAGAATCAGTGAGGGAAGATGTGACCTGATACGTGTGTGCAAAGAGCTGCACCAAACTTGGAAACAGAGCTGAGGAGGCTCTGAGGTGGCCAAGTCTGAGGGAGCTGGGCTCTGTCTGTAACCAGTGCTTGGCTCTGGAGCTTGGTTTTGGAGTAGGATTCAGCTCTCACTTAGACACCACTTAGGGATGCACGGAGGGATGGGAACCACCAGAGAGACCTTCTAGCAGCTACCCTCCCATCCCAGCTAATCCCCCTACCCTCTCTTCTGCCATCCTGTTGGAATTCCAGCTCTTCCCATCTCTTCCTAAATATGGAGCAAAGGATGAGGAAGGTGGAAGAGAACGGTGGGAATGGTGTCGGTACTGGGATGCAGTGGGGAGTGAGGGGAGTTGAAGAGCTAAAGTTCTTTTAGCCCTCTCTAGCCCACAGTGGTTTAAGAGATGCTTTACACCACTGGTAGTTCTGGACCCAAGGCAGGAGCGATCTGGTTTGGATAATGTATAACCCCTGCCCATCTGGGCTTTTCTCCATGCATGTCCCCAAAAAGCCCGTGTACACATCTGGCTTGCCTACAGGGCGCTGGGGCTTTGATGGGGATATGTTTTGCTCCTGTTTTTTTTCTCCGGGACATGATGAGGGAAGGTCGGCGGGACAGGGAGCAGCAAATGATGAGCCAGAGGGGGGGGTAAGAAGAGAAGAGGACAGGGAGCGTTAGGGGACATGCAAGGAATTCTTTGTAAACTGTAGAATTTTGTGGTTTCAAAAGCAAAACATCTTTGTTTGCATTTGTCTTGCAAACAAAATATATGTGACTGTTTCTCCTTTATTCCTGATTTGGTGTCTAGTGGCAGCTCTGGCTCTGTGAAAAGCTGGAAGCAGCGTTAACTGCTCCTGGTATGCAAAGATGAACCTGTGGTCGAGGGCCAGGCCAAGGAATCTGGCTCCTCTGCCAAGCCCTGCAGTGGGCTGGCTGCCTCGGCCACTCAGCACGGCAGCGAGCATCCCTGTGGCTCGAAACGTTTAACCATCAAGCAGTCTCCAAGGGTATCTGGCTCCAAGGAGAGCGAGAAGAGGGAAGGGACAGCTTGCCCCTGCCAGTTTGGAAAATGTTGAGGAGCGGCTGAAAAAAAAACATTTCCCTGGTGAGTTGGACGTCTTTTCGTGAAGAGGATTCACAGCACCTTCAGATCAAAATCTTAACCAGAATATATGCTGAGATGTTGGGCATCATTAAATTTAAGAGAAGACCCTCTCTCTGCTCTCTTTATGAAGGTCAGAGCCTAAGTGCAGTCAGACACAGCAGATACCTAATTCTCTTAGGCTCACCCATCATTCTCTAAACCCCAGCCAGGGTCTCCTGGCCACATCCTGGTGCTCCAGAGCTGAACAAGATCTTCTGCCACGTGGTTCATGAGCTCTCACCTCCATCAGCTTTAGAGAGGAGATGAGATGACAGCACATCATGAGATCACAGGTCATTAGCATATTTTAGCTGCTAGCCTGCATTGTACTTTTTGCATGTGTTGATGTGTCATGTTGTGTCATGTTAATGCTTGCAAGACCCTTGAGACCCTTAGGAGTAAAAAGGATTTGGGGATCAGGTGACTGCACACGTTGCACATATCAGTTTGCTGAGCAGGGATGGACTTAAGCCCATGCTTAAGGGAATTTTAGGCTTAAATGCATCCTGAAGACATCCCAGTTTGCTGGTTTTATGCAGTTCTGCTATGACAGCACCTGCTGTAATATTATTCACTGCATTATTCATGCCAAAACTTAGGAGATCCCCATATCTGCAGAGTAATACAGGGTTGTTTTCTTTCTGGTTTCTGTTACAATTCCTCCCTCCTTACACAAGCTGTTACATGTGGGCTGTGAGCTGCAGGCTGCCTACCTTCCACTCTTACTAAAGGTATTACTGCTATTTCAGGCAGAGTTTCCTTCCATACTCTCAGTTTTTATTCCACGTCAGTAGACGGGTTAATTTTGAAGGGTTTGATCTGTAGCAGGGTGAAAGCAAGGAGCCACACAGACTGGGAGATTTCTGAGCCTGGCAAGCCAAGATGGTCTCTTCTTTCTGTATGCCTTCCCATGGTTTTATTGTCTGAATCAGCCAAGCTTTTGGTTCCAGCTGCAAGTTTTTATTATTCCAAGAATAATCGTTTGGCTAACAGAGACCTCTCCCTGCAGACAGAGGGAAGGAACAACCCAAATTGATATTGCAGATGGAGGTTTGCTTGGATCTGCTCACAGTACTGAAGTCAAATAGAGAAAACAAGGGGGTTTTAACAGAAGCATCTGCTGTTAAACCCCCCAGTTGGCCTTTCTTTCTCTCTCTCTCTCTCAAAAAAAAAAGATAACTGGAAGAAATATAAGTGGATAACTGCATAACTGGAAGAAAAGCAGCAGAGGGACAGACCTTTAGGTGCCCTAAAAGGAGAATTTAAATCCAGTGGCTTATAGCATATTTGGGCCAGGTCCTTTGAAGTAGTAGAAAAGATATCCAAGAGAGGCACCTACAGCATCCAGTTACCATGGGTTGCTGTGAGTCCTGGAATGGCTGAATGGGTTCTCACTCCTTGAACAGAGGCATCAGAAAAAGGAATCTGAAAATGGCCCTTTTGCCCCAGTTCCTCACCCATCTGATGGGAGTCATCACCAACGCAGCAATGGGCACAGGAGGTAGGGAGGGCACCAGTTACTGCAGCAGTCAGGTGGTATGGGTGCCCAGGACTGACAATGAGGTACAGATACAACTTGGATACAGAAATATTATTTGGTCTTCTTTCTCTGGTTAAATGCCTGGCTTTGCTGACCAGGTTCATTCCCTTCTCTGTGTCAGGTTAGCATCAACCCAGAGCAGCAGTGCTTCCCTCCACAGTGCACAGCTGGACTTCTGCCATTGTACTGGAGAGCAGAATACACATCCAACGTGCAACGCCTGTTGGTCCCAAATAGGCTCCTCTGCCTGCAAAAACACCCAAGACTTCACTTTTCCTAGAGCAGTCTACAGTTCTGAGGTCCCCGGTGCTCAATCCTGGGTTATTGTTGCTAATATGAACTATACACTTAACCCACAGATCCCAGCTGCTCTCCACAAGGGATCCAGATGTATTCCTAGGCTCCACAGACCTCACTTTTCCATAGTCACAGCTGCATGACTCAGTGCTGCAGTTTTCATTTCCAGAGTGTTTTGCAAACATGAGCTGACTAAGCCTTGCCAGACCCCAGCCTTTGCCAATTGGATTGAAGGGGCCTCTGAGGAGCACGGCTGCAGCTCAGCCCAGAGGTGCAATTTCATTTTCAATTGTATAAGCGTTTTGGGGGGAGGCTGAGAGACAAAGGAAGTTGTTGTTCAGTCGATGCTGAGATTTTATGCCTATTTCTAAAACACATTTGCCGCGTCTACTTGTTCGGAAATGCAACAACATCCTAGGTGCTGGTAACAAGCTCCCCTCAAAGCATGGGAACCTCTGGGCCCCAGGGGAAGTCAAGAAAGGTGATATTTAATGCCTCTCCAGTTTTAAAATCTGTGACTATAAGAAAGCTGATATCCTGTTTCTAAATCTGTGATCCATCTTCCTCATTCCACCTCTACCCCTAAGGCTGGAGGGAATTAGAGCAGGGGTTGCAGTTTGTGCAGATTAACAATTCTGGCTGCAATAGTTCCAATGGAAAAGGCAAGTTTCTGGCCTCTCAGACTTTTCATGCCATAGCCTCCTCCTCTCACAGCACCTGGAGACACCTCCCCACGTTGCACTCGTGGTGGCACCGCGTTGACAGGTGGGTGACATACTGGGAGTGGCGTAGTAAGGGGAGGGCATCTCCATTACCTGTCTCCACAGTTACTTAATGATCTTAGTCTTCTAACGACTAGTAGGATCCCAAGTCAGAATAGGCTGAACTTGCCACTGGGACAGGGGTTGGCCCAGTGATTTAATACCTAAAAATGTGGGCCAGTTCTCGGGGCTCTGAGACTCAGATAGGGAAGTTAAGCGTTCAAATCAGAGAGAAAGAAACTTGCTGTATGACTTCAGAGAGCTTGCTTTGCATCTCTGCAAAGAGCTGGGATTTTCCAAGCAGCCTTTGTATTTGGTGGTCTGTTTTAATAGGAAACACGCATCCAGATGCCCAAAGGCAGCTTGGAAAACCTCTCCCCTGAGTGCTAAGCTTTATCACTTTTAAGTGTTTTGATGGGAAAAGGAAGCAGAAAGTGTCACTGAAGTCACTTCCAGTGGAAACCATGAACCTTCCTCTACTCACCATCACGGATACCACAGCACAGCACCAAGTAATGCTGAGCTATGCTTTGGCTCTCAGTAACACTCGCTGTGAGTTAATTAGGCATCCTGTGAGTATTCAAGTTTGTGGGCCAGTGCTTTGAATATGGGAGACGCAATGGTCTGGATGCCATCACTGCCTTCAGCTCTCTCCTGCATCTGTTGGGATGGTTCAGTTTTAGGGTCTGTGAACTGCAGCTCAAGAGAAAAGTAGTCTATGCTTAAAACACTGTCACAAGATATGAATCTATCTGGAAGAAAAGCTCAGTTTCATCAGAGAAGATCTGGCCTGGGGAAGAGCAATTTTAAGAAAACCATGGTCTGGTCTGTACCATCTTGCAGTCTAAGCCAATGAATGCATCTATAACTTGGCTGTGCAAGACATCGCTCAGAAGCTCAAGCTGCCCCTGAAGGTATAAGCAGAAAAGAGCAACCAAGAAAATCACCAGGAGAGATGTTGGAGGCTCTCTGGTCTGACCATGATCTTACTGACCGTAAGGTCCTGTAGAGTAGCTTTGACAACTTGATACAGTTCATTGATTTTCCTAAATGCCGACTCTGAGCTATGTATTTTTGAGAGCTGTCTATCAGTTTGTCTCATAACTAAGTGTATATTTCTATTTAGGTATTGATTGTTCCTGTAAGAGTCTGTGAGTCAAGAGTGGAGGTCTCCTGAGAAGATGTGCTCTGGCATAGTCAGTCCCATATTGGTGGACTTCATAATGGGTGAAATTTTGTTGCTTTAATGATGCAGCAGGTCAACTTAGATGATCATGCTGGTTTCTTCCAGCCTTGGGATCTCTGAATCATTGTTGGGACTTTGGCTATGGCTGGTTAAGAAAAAATATCAGTTACAGGTGGTTTTGTCCTTCATTGTCCTATTCCAGCCTTGGTTAGGCCCAGCTGTGCTGTATATTTTAGCTGTTAAGGAGGGAAAGTGATATGCAATCAATATACACGTAGGCATTAACGGTTTGCGGAAGGGAACGAACTCTGTAATCACAGAAAGATCATAGCTGATCTACATTTGCACTACTCGCCTTAGATGTATTTCTCTTGAGAAACACCAGTTGCACGTTGCTTTTTCTACACTGAACGTGACGAAACATGGACCAAGCTGCTCTGCTCGTGACATTTCAGCTCCTCCCTCCATACAGTGTTTTCAGGTATGCTCCAGTTGTTCAGAAATGCCAGTAGGGATCACTACTGTTTCTATTTTGCTGTGGATTTTGAACCCTACAGTCTGGGATCCCAAGGAGTGTCTGTCTGTGGGACGCAGTCATGACGAGTAGGAAATTCCCAGTGAAACTCTTTGAAAATTGCCCTGGACTTATTCATTTGCACCCCACAAATGAGTATCAAAGATCATCATTCTGGCCATATCTCATATTACTTTGCAGTGGTTTAAGTGGCAAAACTGAGAGCAATGCAACAGTGATTTGGGCTTGGCTGTTTCTGGGAGGATTCTACAATGAACTACTAAAAAATTGCATTGAGTGTCCACTGTTAATCCAAACTCAGGATGTTTTGAGGTGGTAACAGAAGAGGGTTAATTTAAGCTGATGACATCATTCCTTGAGGTAGCTGACCCCCGTTGCACTTTGGTGAGGCACACAAGCATAAATGTGTCTGTGGGCATCTGAGATGGCACCACAATCAGCAGAGATTTGGTCTGCATAGTTGATGGGCTTGCAAAGGGATTCAGTTGCCTCTAAAACCCAACACCTGTGTTTGCTTAGCTGAATGTGGACTACATGGACAGCTACATGGACAGTTGACTAGAGGCTCAGCTAGTACAAATAGAAACACCAACTGCCTTTTGAGGTGACATCTGGTGTCTGACACTTCCACGAGGTGCCGGATGATAGGACACAAGACCTGTTCACTCCTGTGCCCCAAGGGACTGACAGCTGTAGGCCAGCAAGAAAGCCCAGCCAGTATCTCACACAGCATTTCCATTCACTGCTGTGGGAGCTTAGATGCATATCTCACGTTCAGACACCTAATGCAGACACATAAATGTAGGTACCTTAATTTCAAACTGAATGCCATCCTTTTATATCCTCTCTGTTCACTGTGTTTTCTACTTCAGAATATTTTAATAAACATCTTACCACATATCCTAAAAATTAAAGGAAGACAGATTGCTCCTATGCTGGGACACAGACTCTTTGCAGCTCCATATTTAGGTGATGGATGGGAATAACCCAGAAATGTCATATCAAATATTGCTGAATAAAATGTCATGAATTTGTCTCATCTAAGGTGAAAGAAGAAGTTGCATCCTCTACTAAAGAATTTCACTTCACCTTGTCTGGGCAGTCTAGGTAGGCAGAGGAAGACTGAGATTTTAAATTGAAGCAGTCCAAACTTCAGTTGTGGAAGGCAAGCTATGAAGGTGGCACTGACACCCATGCCAATGAGTCGAGCAAAGGATGGGGAGGCTTTCGCATAAACCAGTCATGATATCCAGAACTTGTTGAAGGAGGAGTTTTGCAATTCAATCTGACTGATGACCCAAACACATTGAAATGGTCATGGAGGTTGGAGAATGGAAGCACTCACCACACAGCTTCTGAGATGGGCTCCTGGACATGCCTCTCACCCCAGGCCAGTGAGCAGCACACAGCTGAGCTATGCATCCACAGCTGCCAAACCAGAGACACCCTGGAGGCACAGGTAATTTGGATATCATACTTCTTTCTGCATCCAGTTTTGGGCCCCCCAGTGCCAGAAGGACAGGGAGCTGCTGGAGCAAGGCCAGCGCAGAGCCACAAGGATGCTCAGGGGATGGAGCATCTCCCTGGGGAGGAAAGGCTGAGAGACCTGGGCTTGTTCAGCCCGGAGAAGAGAAGGCTGAGGGGGATCTCCTCAGTGCTTATCAGGATCTGAAGGGCGGGTGTCAGGAGGGTGGGACTGGGCTCTTCTCAGCGGTGCCCGACGACAGGACAAGGGGCACCGGGCACAAGCTGGAACACGGGAAGTTCCACTGAAATCTGAGGCAAAACCCCTTTGCTGTGCGGGTGCCCGAGCAGCGGCCCAGGCTGCCCAGAGAGGCTGTGGAGTCTCCTTCCCTGGAGCCATTCCCACCCCGCCTGGACGCGGTCCTGTGCCCCTGCTCTGGGGGTGCTGCTCACGCAGGGGGCTGGATGAGGGGAGCTCCGGAGGGCCCTTCCAACCCCCACCGTTCTGTGATTCTATTTTTTTTTTTTCCTAAATAAGTACTATTGCCTCCATGTGCAAAAGGAATAAGGACTTCAGTGAGCAACAGGAAACTAATACCTGAGAAGATCGTCACAGCAATATTTACTGCAGCCTGCAGTAATCGCTGCCTAGCTGTGATTTGCTGTCATGCACCAAAACAAGTTGCAGAGTAGGGAAAATATAAATTTTATCAATCTGAAATGAGGCCCCAGTTTATTAGGCAGAAAGCTGGGAACATAAAGGATGAAAGGAGAAATAACAAGCAAAAGAATATGCTGGGCCACGTGGGAGGAGTTGAACTGGTGAGAAGCTGAGTAGTTGCTGTGAGGTGCAGTCTGATCACCGGTGGCATTTGGCTCCCTCATGGATTTATAAGGGGTCACCAGCTGGTCACACACAAAAACAGATGGACCACATGATTATCTGCAAAAGGCACAACAGAGCCACTGCTGGATGTGAAAGTCCAGCAGTGCTGAAGGGCAGCAGCGATCATGAATTACTTATTGGAAAAATGACGAACACATTAAAGCCCCAGGGAAAGATGGGTGACACTGGAGCTAAATTTGATCCTACAAAGTTTAAAAGACAAGTCTTTGAGAGAGACAGAGAAGGTAATGCTTGGAGAGCTTTTCAGGCCATTAATCTGGAATGATAAAGAAATCTCGGTAGAGACCAGATGGGAAATATTTAAGGAAGCAATAGAGAACACAGTAGGGAACTTATTGAGAGGCCTAAGCAAACAAGGAGGAGCTGGACAAACATCAAAACAAGAGCATTAGAGGGAAAAATGCAAACAGAGCCAAGGATTATGGGAGAGCGGAAATAAAAGCACAAAACAAAGCAGAGGAGAATTTCCAAAGGCAAGTAAACCTTTTCAGGGTATAGAAAGGCTCAACAACTAAGAGAAGCACTAGGAAAACAAGGTGTGAAATTGAGAAGAAGAAGTTTGTGTTCAATGGGAACAACAGTATTCCCAGTGCTAGGAGCACCAGAAGGAGTCCTGGTGGCCTGATAGCAAACGTGAACGAGAAGGTGGAGACACGGAAACAGTATTTGGCTAATCACTCTCATCTACCTGGATACAATCACGCCAGACCAACACCAAGAGCGTAGCTTGCAAGACAAAAAAGCCATCAAACCTGGGCCAATGTCAGATGATGAAATGGAAAAGACTATATAGTAGCAACCTTCCATCCTTTTAGCAGCGCATGTCCCAGAACCATTAGAGATCACCCCATGCCTAAGAAAAAGAGGAGGTGTCAAATTATATGTTAAAAATAATGCAGATGTTACTGCCACCAGTGAAACTACAAAGACACACTTTACAGGGCAGTGGGAAAATCAGAATGGAAGTAATTGTTGACTGATTAAGGTAAATTGCATAGGAAGCAATGGGTGAAAAATGCTCAAGTGTGGGAGAGGGTTAGATCAAATGTCTGTGCTCTGACTGAGGGTAGAGAAAGAGTGAGGATGGTGAATGAAGGTGCTCTTGAGGATTTGTTTTGATTTTGAGAGAAGCACCATAGAAAAGTAACAAAATCGGACATGTTCCAGCTAAAAGCATTGTGACTACAACTGCTCTGTGGAGCAGTAAGAGCAGGGAGAAGGAGTAGTAACAGCAGGGAGAAAGTTAAGTAACGGCTTCAAGTCAGAGGTTGCAGAGAGTAACCGTTAACATTTCGTCATCTTCCCATACAGTGTAGTAACAACCCAAGCTGAGATGAACCTCATGGCAAGCGTGTTATACCATTAAGATCCTTATCTTATGCGAATGACACCAAGCAATTGTCAGACATATCAGAACTGGTGATGATGGTCTTCACACATAGCAAAAACACTTTTGTTAACACAAAGATTTGGGATTTGGGTGGGAAGTGAGCTCCTGGGGAGCTTTGCTGCAGGCAGGAGGGCAGAGGAAGAGTAAAAGAGGGTGAAGGAGGGAGAGGAAACCCACCAGATAGATATGGTTTTGCCCACAGATATGAAACATGATATCCCTCAAAGAATTAGCAAAAACTTCTGGGCCATTATATCTATGCCAGCTCTATCTCATGACTTGAGACAGAAAACATCACATTTCCAGCTATAATACACTTCTGCCCCATCATATCTAGCTGTTCACGTTCCAGAGGCAGCTTTCAGCTTAACTAGCTCTTTTCCCTCTGCTACGTTCACATCTCCATGCATTTAGGTAGAGCAGCTGTACCTTCATTCAGTTTCTGTTTGGCAAGGCAAGGCCAAGCAAGGCTTGCTCCTTCAGCCTTCATGCTTACTTCTTGAGGGGGAGAGCATGAATAAAAGGAAGGCAACACACCAAGCTCAGCACTCAGGAGGGGAAATGAGAAGACCTTTGTTTGCTGCACAGCATTATGGAGCCAGCATCTTATTGCTGGACCTCTTCAGGTCCCCCTGGCCAAGGTTGGTGTGAAGACAGGTTGATGTCAGGAATGTCAGCAAGTCCCTTGCCCTCTCCGTGTCCTCTTCCCATTTAAAGCTGCGTGTGCCTGTCCCCACTGAGATGTAAGGTCTTTGCAGAGGGCACCATCTCTCACTAATCCAGCTATCGTCTCAGCGAAGGCTTCTGATGCTCTTATCTCTTGCAATAGAAATAGTCCTGAGCGCTTGTTGCTGAGGGACTCCAAGGGAGGAGACAGGCTGTGTTAGCAGCTAATACCACCCCACGTATCCTTCTGTAATGGAGAAGACCAGCTTCTGCCTTTACCATTAAATCTTGAGCTTTCTCTGAAACTGAGTCTTCGCAAGATGCTGTAAATCATCTAAGTGTTGCTGACAACTGTCTGTTTGTTTCATTATGACCCCGTCCTTGGGTTCGCAAGGCTTCTGGGCATTGATGGGTACGTATTTTAGAGCATGAACAAACAGCCAGTGGATCAATGTTCGCTGGTGCAAACTTGCTGAGATAAAATATTGGCTTCACTTGTTAAAGTTTAATGACTGACCTGCCTGACAAAGCCAAGAATGTAATAATTCCCATTTTCTAGGTATGTTTAGCTATTGGGTAATTACACTTTAAGCCAAGTGAACATTGTTTCTTTCAAAATATTTACTTGCCACTCAGTTAAAAATACATGTAATTAAACCTCAGAGGAACGCACCACAGATTTATGGTCCACGCAAAGCTGGTTTGAATGACAGCCCACCGGACTTTGCGGTGCCAGTGGTTCAGCGGGTGAGCATGGCAGCTGCCTGCAAGGAGATGCAAACCCATGAAGTCAGCGTATGTACATCCTTTGGGGAACTCGGCAATGAGGGAAGACTGCAGCCTAAACAGAGGAGCTATTAAAGCAGGAAAAGATGCATATGTCATCTTGTCTGTGATACATACCATGCTCGGTTACCATAGCAATGGACATTATAGGTAGCTTCAGAGGAGGGAGAGAGTGATTAGCAGACAGATAAGGGAGAATACTGTGCTGTACCCTCTGCAGTCAGAGTATTTTCATTAAGATTACAAGAAACAGGATCTAGATATTAGACAGTAGGTGTTTTCATTCTTGTCCTAATATAACTTTAAAAGTATCAGCAGTGAGGGCATCCCTCGGCAAGCAATTCCATCAGATAAAAGATTTTCCCAGTATTTGGCCTCCTGTTGTCTTTATTTCCCACTATATGGTGCTTAATCTTCTCAAGTGACAAGCAAAAGCACCCTAAATCAATGTTTTCTTTTGAAATTTGGCTGCTCAAAGGCTAACATCATCGAGTAATGATTTTGTGCTTTGGGCTAAAAACTTGCTTCCAAGGCTTCAGTGCATAGGTGAATTTTATCTTTCAAATTAAAAAGAAGGAAAAAAAACTTTCATAACCATTTTATGTTAGACTGAGAAAAGAAGCAGAACGGAAAAAATGCTGCCTTTTATTGGGACTGGAATTATTTTGCTCTCCTAGCCTGGTTTCTGAAAAAAATGATGCCCATGTGGTCCTTTTGCCTAGCCATTAAACATCAACACTTTTAAGCTTACTGGCCAGTCTCACCCCACTTTCAGAAAAGGGTCTTTGCCACTCCGGGGGTATGAAGTTTCTACAAGTTTCATGAATATCAGCAACCAGGGAAAGGAGAATTCAAAGCAAATTAAAGGAGAATTAAATGCAAATTAATCTATGTTAATGGGCCCACTGATGGAAAGGCAGTTCCTTACTCATCCTGCAAGGCAGCAGCAAGATCAGTCAGCAGATGCCTACTGATCCACCAGCTGGTACCTAGGGCCCTACCCGTAGGTTTCCCTTTCCTGACCAAAATGGTAGGGGTCACTGGGAGGAACTGGGAGTACTGCAGGATGCAAACATGCAGGGGACTAGAAAACCAGGTTTCATTGCTTAGGGAGCAAGAAAAGTGTGTCAACAGCTTTCTCCAACAACAGCAGTTAAAGAATAGCTAAATACCATCTATTGTTTCCTTTTTTTTTCCACAGCACATGTCGCTGCAGGCCTTGTTTCAGCAATGCACTTGTACCCACACATTTAACAAAGGTCACAGGTGTTCAGTGAAACTCATAATCCTCTGCAGAAGTGAAATCGATGGAGCTTTAGCGAATGCAAAATGTTGAAAGAGTGTTTAAGAGCTTTCTGGGATAAAAGTTGGACATAGCTTTGGAGTTTTGGACCAAAGACCTCCAGACGTCATTCCCAACCTAAATTGTTCTTTGAGTGTGATCTTGAGAGCTGTCCCTGTAGTCTGCATGCATGGTATGCAGTTCTTACCTCATTAGTTCTCACCCTTTCAGTGTAAATGAGTCTTATTTTCCGGACTGTCCTCCAAGAGGATTTTCAAGGCTCTGATTCTCTGGATAAAGGGCCTCATCCCATGCTTCAACATCTTTTTGCAGGATGAGATGACCACAGTAGCTTGCAGCATCCAAGTAGGGTGCTGGCCCCCTGAATGCACCATTCAGGCTCTTTTGGTACAGATTGATGGGGTAAAAATGGACTGCACAGTCTAGTTTTGATTCTCAAAGATTTCCACCTTCTCAAAGGGATTCTGATTCCATCCAGTTTATATGGGAAATAGAGATGAAGAAACCTCTGAGGATTTGAGGATCCAAAGACATGGAACCGAGTGAAAACACCAACATGTCATTAGAAAGAAGCCAACACCCCTTCAATCTACAGATTGATCTGCTGATGCCAACATGAAGCTGTTCAGACAAAACTGAGAAGAAAATAAACATAAAAATCCCTGTGTTTTGCTTCCTTCCTTGTGTGATCTTATGAACCATGATGACTCCAGGTAGCATTCAGCGCAGCTGAGGATGTGACCTTCCATGAACAGAATGAACTCAATCTCCAAATACCATTGCAGAAACAGGTCTTGAAAGCATGTCAGGGTTTTTCCACCCATTGGCCGCAGGGCTTAACCATGAGTGATAGCAGAAAGAACTTAGGACACATTGATTTCATCCAAGTAAATCTAAATATTTATTAACCCAAGAGCTAAATATTGACTGATGTCAAAGGGAAGTCAATATCTGCAGTGAGACACGCAACATATATAGAAAGGAAACAAACAGTCTGGTGAGGAGCTTGCTGGGAAACAACCACCCACTTGCCAGGAGCAGCTAATACAGCCAGATGGACACAAGCCCACACTTCCCTTGGGCAGGCTGTTTAGGCTCCACAATACCTGAAAAGTGGATGTTGGGCCCCAGTGTGGTGATAAAACTATCATAAGTTTCCAGGCCTCCTCTGATGTCCATGGAGAGAAGGAATCTAGGGGTGATTCAGTGGAGCTGAATGAGACCCTGCTTCTCTCGCTCGGTGGATGGGACCCTGGTGACGCCACAGAAGACTCAAGTGTTCCTGCACGATATTCCGTGAGTCAGGCTACTGCGTAGCAAGAGGGAGCTGCCCTCCCTTCCTGCTGCTGAATTTCGGTCAGAATGCAGAAAAGAAGGCCTCCTCAACCCAAGGGAGCCGAAATCCATAGATCCCACTAGATAAAACGTGTCAAACCCACCAGGCTATGGAGCAATTGGGGTGAGGGGACAGTAGGGACAGGGGATAAACAGTGAGGGAGAGGCTCTGTTCTGTCCCTCTTGCTCAAGCTGGATCACCAGGCACTGAGGAGAGCAAAATTCATGTGGCCAGACAAGAAGAATGAGCAAGAGGAACCTTCACTCTCGCCTACAGCCAAGGGGCTTCCACCAGGAGGAGCTGGGTTCTGCCTCCTTTCCCAAATGTTCTTTGTGTGGTTTTCCTACTGGCCCTCAATCATGACAGATATAGTCAACACCGGGAGCACGGAGGTGACACAGTTTTCCATACAAGTCTGTTGGTCAACCCAGACCAAGTGAGCTGAGTGCTGTGAATCACTGATGAGTGGACTTCCATCCATATGACATGGTCCAGTGACAAAGGGTGAGGATGGACCGACAGAACAACCTGTATTTTTGACCGAGGCTGTGTACAGTAGATGGCAATGTGTTTCCAAGAAAAAATTCCCCTGACTGCCATGGGCACAGCTGCAGGTGGGGGGTTTTTTAAGTCTTGCTTGTTATAGAAGTTCAGAAAACCTCTACTTTTAGTTCTGACTTACTACAGGAGTCCCAGAAGGATGGGAAACATTCCCAGAGCACACAGATAGACCTACCTCTTTCACATTTTCCCAGTGGGAACTGCTGGTGGTTGTTTGCTATTATTGCAGGTGGCTTTTTTTCTAGCTTCTTGCAATAACTAAACTCTTCCAGAAGTAATTGTGGCTGGCTGCTGCTGTGGGTTCTTCCTTCTGAGAAATCCCACCAAATGCAATCAAGCTTGGACAACTTCCTGAGACATCTGCTCTATCTCAACCACAAAGGAGAGAGTTCACGAGCGATCTCTTGCACAACAGAAAGGGGAGGCTCCTTCCCCTGCAGGAATACCCAGGGAGGGGGACAGGTGGGGAGGAAAAGATCAGAGTTGGGGATTGCAAGGCACCCATCCAGCTTTGTGGGTTTTTTCAACAGTTTGATGCATGGGAAATCTCCTTTCCTGGGATTGCATAAGAAGAGGAAGGGAAATGAGATCTCAGGGAGGGACGCAACAAACCTCATGGGGCAAAACTCCAACACTAGCTCTTCTTACTAATCCAGTTTATGTCATCCTCATTCACTCTTTAAGTCGTCTTGCCTGATATGTGTCCATTAGAATTTATTCAGGAGAAGCTCAGAGTGACTCAGATAACTTTCCCTTGGCGTAAGAGCTGGTTGGGTTTTAACCAGCCAAACCAGGCATGATGTTATCAGATGTTGAGAAACAAGGAAACTCTGCTGGTGTCTTCTGGGAAGTGAAAGTCAGAGGAAGGCTCAGCATGGCCGTGGAGGAACTGAGCTGGGAGATGATGTCTTTGTGGTCCCCAGACCTGTTAGGGTCTCTGCAGCAGCAGTATATGAGGGTTATTTGGAGCGATGCTGTTCAGGGCTGTGGGGCCAGAGAGGAAAGTGAATATCCATCTGTGCTGGTGCAGAGCTGAGCTCGAGAAATGGGCCATAAACGCAGGCCAAACCCTCATGCCTGGAGCCAGCAAGAGAGGAAAGAAGTTGAGCTGAGGGACAGCAGAGAGATCTGACTCTCAGCTTGCAGATGTTTCAGTGTGGGTGCTGGCAAAACTGTATTACACCTAGACCTTAAAATCAGGGTGAAATGAGGAATTTTAACAGCACTGCCCTCATCTACTTTTCCAAAGTAAAAAAGGATGGTAATCCATGGCTACAGCAGTACCTAAAACCCCAAGTGAGGTCCTAGCATCATTTGGTGCTGCATGACCTCAAGTAAATCGCTTTCTATTTCCATCTTTCATCCTACCCTGGTGTATTTAGGCAGTGAAATGTATGAGACAGGTGGGGAAAAACACAGTGTGGCTGGCTTTGCATGTGAAGGTTCAGCCCATGGGACCATACAGCTCTGGGAAAACCCTGTTTTGTCTTTAAGAAAATATGCTCCCATGTGGCAAAGAAATAGAAATAGAAATGGTGGGAAACATGACCTTAAGACTAAATGTCCTCTAAAAATGACCTTGGTGTTTTCATGATAACTAACTGGGTTTGATCTGCTGGAGGGAGCGTCCGTCTATGGACTGTCCAGCCAAGGCACTTTGCAACGGAGGGTTTCACGGTACAGAGCGGTGGGCCATGGCAGCAGCAGGTATCACTCTGCCATCCATCTCCGCAGGGCACGGACTGAGCACCAGGACGAGGACACCCCGCTTCCAGAAGTGCAGGTCTCAGTGGGAGACGGTTGCAGGATCTAAGAAGAAGCAGAGATGGATGCACACCCGGACTAATTTTGTGTTAGCATCACACCAGATCTAACCCCAGATCACTCAGAATTAAATCGTCAGCCTTCTCCCCAGCACAGTTTTGGCCAACTCCATCAAACTGGGGAACTTCTATTAAAATTTATCTTAGCATTAGAAATTCAAGCCAGAACACCTCTCAGTTGATTATTTTTTCATTTGAACAACAAAATTTCTGAGTATACAATTTTCCCTCTAGCAGCAGCTACTGCAAAGCATGCTCGTTATAGGCTTCAAATAAAGAAAATAAAATTTAAAGATTTTTCTTTAGCAAAATTCAGAGCTTTTAAGCCAGGTTCATGTTTTTCAGTTCTTCCTTTCAAATCACCAGACCTGGCAGTGCTGACCGCTCTCTCAGCTAGAGAGTTTAATTCCCAACTCCTCCAGCTTCAAACTGGCGTTTTGCTTTACTGAGGCCAACTTTGACATGCAAAGGCCTAGCACGAGGCATGGAAAAATGAATAAAATGGAAAATTAAATAAAAGCTTCCAGCTTAGCAACTTCCCCTACCCAGAGCTATAAAAATGAACAGTGCAAAGGCCTGGGTGAACAGATCCTTACATCAGGTTGCTCACATCTGGAGATATCACCGCCACCTTTACGTGGAAAACCACAACCCAGATTAAGGGGTTTTCCCAGGGTTTCTGCTGAAAAGCCCTTGGCTCAGCTGAGCCCTGAGCACAGATTTCCTCTGTCTGGCTCCCCCGGGGCTGCTCGTCCCCTCCTTTGGCAGAGCTCTCAGAGTCTGATGGTGATTCCCAAAAAGCAGCCCCTGAGACGTGGGTGCAGAGCGTGAACATGAGCCAGATAAGCCATGCTTGGAAATTCGGAGGGTGGAGCGGAACCGCTGCGCTCTCCTCCTGATGCCCCCGGTATCTCCTGCCTGGAGCCCCAGCCCCTCTGATGAGCACTGTGCTTGCTGGGGGGGGTCGCTCTGCAAATCTTCAAGCAGGTCGTGGAGTGATGTGCTCGGAGAAAGCAGCTGAGCAGAGCAAAAACCTGCCTTTTTGCCACCTTTTCATCACAAAGAGATGTTAAATGCAAATCTCAGCGACCCGCTTGAGTGAGGGTCACGGGCTGAGCAAACTCTGATCATTGGTATTGGGCATGTGGTGTATTTCAAAGCACCAGCGTTACTAAAAGTAAACACAGGGAGCCTGGCTGTGCCTTCTTAACCTCAGCTTGGGACGTGGCACGGGCCTGCCACAGGCCACGGATCACGGCTAGCACGAGGGGTGCGGTGTGGGAAGTTGCAGCCAGCCGCAGGACCGAGTTCCCTGTGACTCACGGACCCTTGAGGTCCCTTTTCCCCTGTCCAAAATGTCACAGCATCATGACGCTAAGTAGGCTCCTGATTTTTTTTTCCAGTACCGGCATCACAAATCAAGCCACCGCCCGGCCATTACACCTAACAGGCAAGAAATCCTGGTGCGGGGCTGCTCTTTCACAGCCTCCTCGGAGACGCCCCAGAGATTGCCCGTCCTACAGGGATGGGGTCCAGAGTCTCTGTTCCCCAAACTGTGGATTACTACCTGCTCTTTTATTTTTGCTTTAGCCTATTTCAGGGGTTGCACCGTACAGTTTATAAACCCCAGTCTCCTGCCTGCTGGCATTGCTCAGGCCTTGGGGGTGCCTTGTCCTACTCTGCACCCTGGGGTGCCGGAGCTGACCGTGGCCCTATACGCCTGGGAAACTGGGTGCAGGCGGTGTTCTGGGTGCAAACACTGGGTGCAAACACAGCCCTGCAGAGGTCAGGGCTGGAAGCAAGGCTGTACAGAGAGGGTGACTCTGGAGGGATCCCCAAGAAAGCAAAGGGAACGAGGGATTTTACCCAGGGGGATGCAGAGCAGCAGGAGGGGGAGTGTGTGTGTGTGTGTGTGTGCAAAGCCGGCTTGAGACCCCCCCCCTTCCCCCCCGTAAGGGGGGGTCTGCCAGCTCAGGAGTGGCACAGCCGAGCTCAAGTCCTGCCTCCTTCCTCCTCCTCCTCCTCCTCCTCCTCCTCCCAGATGTTCCCTTGTGTGCAGCCATCTGTTGAGCTCCCTCCTCCTCCTGCGGGGAAAGGGGGCAGCCCGCTTGCCCAGCCAGCTGCACGCCTTGGACAAGGAGGAGGAGGAGGAGGAAGGAGGAGGAAGGGGACACCCGGCCACAAGCCTTGCGGCTGCCGGCTCCCGCTCCCCGCCGTGGGAACCGACCCCGGTGAGTCCCTCCCTGACGCCCCCCTCACCCCCAACTCTCAGTTTTGGGGGGTGGGGGAGCTCGCTGGATGGGGGTGGGCTGAGCCCTCCCTCCCGGGGAGCTGGGGGTGCGCAGGGCCAGCCCTGGGGGTGGCTGCTGGGGGGCCACCCCCCCCCCC
>VZTV01117477.1:0-18078 GCA_013400875.1 Anhinga rufa | reverse complement strand
GGGGGGGCGGAGAAAGGCCGGGAGGGGAATGAGACGGGAGCCTCCAGCTGTGCTGTTTGCAACAATGACGGCCAGGATTGTATTTATTATCTCCTCGGTGGAGGGTCTGCAGCTGCACGCTGAGAGCCACAGGCGGCAAAGAGGCCCGGAGATTATTGTGCATGAAAAAAAAAACCCAACCACAAAAATAAATAAAAAGCCCACAAAAAAGCCCTGGGCCGGCTGGGGCAGCGCCGAGGGACGCCCAGCCTAACGTTGCCTCCTTGCTTTGCCCTCCCTAACTGAAGCCAGCAGCCCCACAGGGCTGTTAGATGGGAGGTTGGGAGTTGCTGCCTTTCAGAGAGCTAAAACCGCATGGGGTCCTTTTAAAATCTTTCCGCCAGGGCTGGAAGCGTTGCCCAGCCAGAGTCCCTCAGGGGCGAATTTCTTTTCCCCCTGCTTTTCGGTGATTTTGGCTGGTGCTGGCCGTGCCAGGCGGAGCACTGCGACCAAGGCACGCTGTCTGAGGCAGGGTTTGGACAGCTGATTTGCAGCCACCTCTGTTGCAAGGAGAAAGGGCTGGAAAGCCCTTAGAGATACAAGATGATGGGGCTGCTCTGAGCTGTTTGCTCCTTGGTGGGGCTGTGTCTCACCAGGAAGGACAGAGGCATCACCCTGGGATGTATCACCTTCCGCTGGCACCTTCCCTCCTCTCTCTTCCTTCCTTCTCCCTGCCCAGCTCATCCTCTCCAGGGAAACCCATCCATGTCCACCCATGTAGCATGGTCCTTCTGCAGCTCAGGCCAGCCCACCGGGGCAGCTGAAAGCAAACCAGGTCAGGATATGGGGTACATCCATAGACATCACGTCTTTCCCTCGTGGACCAGACAGCCGCTGGTGGGTCCTTGCAACCTGCGCTCTCCTGGGGTGGGACGTGGCATGTGCCGTGCCAGGGCCATGCGTGGCAGGTGGCATTCCCCAGCCAGGCACAATGATACAGCCGAGCAGCTCTATTAACAGTTAAAACCAAGAAGCGTCCATCGTGGTTAAGAGGTTTCTTCTCCCCGTGCTGCACCTCTTAACGTTTCTTGCTGGCCTGGCGTATGGTGCTCGTCCCAGAGTGCATTCCTCTTGAATTATATCATGTCTCTGGGAGCCAGAGTGTTATGAAAAAGTATTGTTGTAGCAGGAGCCAGCACAGGAACTGGCTGGGATCGGGGGTCAGGTGTGGGAGAGCATCGTCAAGGGCTGAGGCTATAGGAGAAGCTCGCTAGGATCTTTTTAGCTTTCAATAATTGACCAGCTAAGAAATTGGCAGCTAAGAAATAAGGTCCTGCCTCAGGTGTTCCATGCTTTAAAAATTCATGCCAGCTTGTTGGCTTTCTTAGTCTGACACCAGGAATAGTCAGAGAGGAGGGGAAAGCGTGTGCAACCTCCATGTTGCAGACGAAGCTGTGATCCATCATTTTTAAATTGGTCTTTTGCAAAGGGGGATGCAGCCCTGAAGAAGGAGGGTTTCATCCTCCCAGGGTTACTGCTGTGATTTGGGTAAAGCCTGGGTACTCGGCAGCCTCCCTCTGTGCATCACAGTGAGCCCTTGGGCATTGGAGGTGATGGGGCAGGGGGATCTCTGGTAGCTTTATTGGGTCCCTCTACAGTAAAATGCGTTAGGGGTGGTGTAAACCTCTCCCTTCACTATGAAGTGCCATGCCAAAAGGCTGGTTCGTAAACCTAGTTGTGCCAAAATAACGCCTCTGCAACAGAGACCTCCAGTTCTGGGACATGTCGCTGGGTTTCTGATAAAGATCCTGTTCGAGCTGAGTTTGAGGCAGTTAAGAAAATATTTGTGTTCCTGGCTGAGATGAGGTATGTGTTACGCTCAACAAGTGCTGGGGTAGCGAGACCTCCTGTTCCTGGAAATGCTCACTGTTGAAAAGCAGAGGGGGAGGATGAGAAGCAGGGGCTGTCAGGGGGTACAAGGATTTGGGGTGATGCTGGAGCAGGAGAAAGCCCTGAGCTCCTGCATCCCTGTGGGCACCTTGTTTGATGTCATGCCGGGCTGCTGGCAACTGGTACGCGGCTGCCAGTTCTCCCACTTCGAGTGGTCCTGCAGCTGGCATAGCCAGGAGGCAGCGCTGGGGCCAGGATGCTCGTGTCGCCTCTGCTCCCCCATGAAACACCCCCCCTTCCCTGGCGCTGCCGGGAGGTGCCACACCGTACCGATGCCTGCCTTCCCCTGCCTGCAGCCGCTCCGGAGGCTTGGCAAACTTCATTTCCTTTCGGGAACGCCTCCTCCGGACACAAGCACAGCTCGGCGTGAGGCTGGTGAGCAAAATTGCTTTCAAAAGCCACGGGAGACTATTTCTTCAACCCCGAATAAAACCGCTATTAACCTGACAGCTTCCTGGGCTGAGTGGGGAAGGGGGATTTTTGTGCAAAACCCTTGCGCCGCTGTGATTTAATTCATAATTTGTCCCATGCTAGAGGTAGCACTGACTTTTTCCCACTTGAGGCGAAATTCCCGGGAGTTGGGCTGCTGTTCGCTTCCAAGACATGGCTTTTTTGAGGCACGCAGATCTTGGGGCAGCAGAAATCATCTGTATTCCAGCTGTGGATGCAAATCAGCTGGAACTCACCATATGGGCTCGCAGACCTGCCTGCACAGGTTTCCTTTTGTCAGAGCCCAAAATACACTGCACCGCACCTTGATTTCCTCCTTGGAGGGGATGAGGGGAGCTGGGGGAGGAGATTGCACAAGCGGAATAAACTATTAGCTGTTTAAACACTAGGATGATAAATTACCCGTGGCCTCTTGCAAAGCAGGTGGGATTTGTGACATTAACAGTTGGAGAAAGATTATTTTAATAGGGCTCTCAATTTCTTTTATAAAGAAAGGATAGCTTTTTGGTTTTTTAACTTGAAAGAAAACATAGAGCAGAGGCTGTTTCAGCTGAGCAAAGGACATGACATGTTTGAAAATAAACCCATAGTGTGAAGCTGTAGCGTTTGGAGGTGCTGGATTCCCTCTCGATCAATCCCATATCTCTTCTCCGCAGCCCGCGTGGTGGGTTGAGGGGCTGCTTGGTTTTGGTTTTGGGGTTGTGAGATGCTTCTGATGCTTAACAATTTGGCTTTGCCCTTGCTAATCTCATCTATCCCATCCCCTGTAATGTCTATGAAAATCTCCCTGAAGGACTGAGAGCATCAGTGGGATGCTGGTTAATCATTGTGGTTTGGGCTCAGCGGCTTCTCTATGTCCGGAGCTGAGAAAAGTGAACCGAGATAACTGAGATATGGGGAAAATGAGGAATGGTGTCCTGTTTTTCCTTCCTCAGCCCCTCTGGCTGTCCACACCCCAAATTCCATGCTTTTTTTGGTGAGATTCAAGTCTTGCAAAGATAGACTTGATGCAGAGCAGTGGAGTTCTTGTCCAGATCTGGGAGAAGCATCTCACCTCTCTTTATGGCAGTTTTGTCCTCTTGAAATCACTTGAATGGGGACAAAGCACCGCGCAGAGCAAATAGACCACTCACTCAAGATCCGCTTGTCTTGGCGACCTCCTGTGATCCCTGGGGAGCCACAGGTCGGAGATGATAAATCCCATCCTGAGCCCACCAGTCCCCATCACGCCGCCCACCCTGGTCTGCCTTAAATACAACCACAACTCTGCATTGAGGGAGGAGAGACGACTTTTTCTTTCCATCCCCAGTTCGGTGCCTATTGTATATTATTCTTCCATAGCCTAGTAATGTAGATTCCTGATACCACTGGGTTAATTACTTGCTAACGACTCCCCCTTTGGTACTGGGGCTCTTGACTGAATGCAGAGGAGGTGCTTTTACATCCATTATTAGAAATCATTAAAGCAGAAAGGAATTCATAAAGAAATATTTTCTCCCCCCACCCCCTTCATTCCTTGCATTTAATTCTGATTTTCCCTGAGCAGGAAAGATGGAGCAAAAAGTGCCCAGGTACTTGCAGGATGATTTTAGCTCCAGGTCATGCCCTCGGTGCCTCTTTCCATTGAGCCATAAGGGCTAACGCCACCGTCCCAGTGGCTGAGTTTCCCCCCATCCCAATGCTTGCATGCACTGGTGGGGGAAATAGGGTGAGGAGGAGGAGAAGACTGGGTTGCACGTCCCCTTCTTTACATCCTGATGCATAGTTGGAGATGGCTCTGCTGTCTAAGCAGCTTTGCACTTCCCACTGATAAAACCATCAGTGTGAAGTGAAGGGTGATAACTTATCACCCAAAAGCAACTTGTGCAATGGCTCCTGATGGAGGACTCCGTGAAATCAAGCTGAATTTAGAAGAGCCAAGGGACTAATTCTCATCCTGCTGTCTCAGACACCCAGCCTAACTCCACTGTTACTCCCCCAAACCCATCTAAGTGAATGCAGGATCAAACCTAAATAGCAGATACTTCTTGGATTCTCATTATCCCTAAATCCAAGAGGTCACAAACACCGAGTATAAAACCAGGACCGGTATTTGCAAAGCGTTCCCCAAACCAGCAAACAACAAAAAATAACAAACGGATCAGAAAGCCCTGTTCCCATTTACACCAAAACTCCTTCGTGAGGAAGCACTAATTGGTTCAGTAAGCTTTACAGAGTGGGTAAGCAGAGCTCTGCTACATGTCTGCGGAGAGCCCTTCTGCAGGGAAGAGCCGGTCTGAAGCAGGCAGAGCAAAAGCCTGGGTGACCTTTACTTTCAATGGATTCACACAGAAAGTAACCTTGTCAGCAGCAGTTTCTTTATCATGTGAGGGGTGTGTGCCTGCGAGTTAAGGGATTAATAGTCTCTGGTTGTAGGCTGGCTTGAACCAGCTCTGCTGTCCGCTCACACGGGCGCGGAGACTGGACTGCGATTGCATTTGTGGCGTCATTTGGACTCAGCCTGGGAGAGTTCATGCTGGAAAACCGTAGCTGTTACTGGTGTTGCGCTTTAGTTGATAATTATTCTTATACTACAGATTAATTAATGGGAGGAGAGGGGGAAAAAAAAAGTCTCTGAAGCAGTTTTGTTGTTGGAGAAGCAACTCGGGAGCATCCTGGCGCTCCGGAGCCGCCATCCCAGCTGCCTCTCGGAGCCTCCCGAGTATTTAAAGAGAGAAGGAGCCAACTACCTCTTTTTTTTTCCTTATTTTTCAGTCTGGAGGATTTATGGCCTCTGTCATATCCTATGCAGCTTGCTTCACTTTCCAATAACGTTCCCTTTCGCCTGTCCCCAATTAGTTATTGCAGCCAAGTGGGCCTTGTGGGCCTTGCTATAAAGACTTCACTTTTTGTTCACTTGGCTGATGCAAGAGACAGAAGACAATCCCCAAATTCTCCTCTTGATGAAATATTGTTGCTAATCCAGGTCCTCCATCCTTTGCTAGCACAGCGACTCTATTTGGGCTAGGTGGACTCCAGCCCTTTTTGCCTCTTTCCTTTAAAGGTTGCTCTATTTGCTGTTAATCCAGAATTAATCCAGCAGCACCTGAAACCTGGAAATCACCAGGATCTGTCCACCATGCCTTAGACACGCAGGGGTTCATGTCATGCCTGATCTGCTCTAACGGTGGGCTGCTGTCGAAAAGACAGACCCTGATTTCCCTGTTCCTGTGTCAGAGCTGGTAACCCTGCTGCTGGACAGCCTGATTTGTTGGAAAACTGACCCATCGAAGGGGGAAAAGGAAGATTCGGAAGCTTTTGTTGGATGAGTGACCTGAACTGATTCATCCCGGGTGCACCTGGTTGCTGGGTGGGACTTGGACTTGGAGGACGCAGCCAGGGATGGGGTGGGAAGCAGCAGTCCAAGGACAGCAAGCATCCCACTCCACCACGGTCAAATGAGTCTGGTCTTAGGTGGGTTTCATCCCCTTCTGGAACAATTTCTTTCTCTTCACACCACTGTAGAGTCAGCCTGGGGTTTCTGCACTTCTTACTTATGTACCGTAAGCTTCATTGGGTGACTTTGGGTCTTCAGCCCCGACTCCAGCTGCATTTCAGCCGATGCTTTGCCAAATGACATGTTCAGGGAGGTCAAAGGGTGCAGCATGAACGGGGGGAACATTTCCTGACTCCGTGAAACAACAACCTTGCAAACACCTCCCCCTTGTATTATTTTTTAATTAGTCCTTGATTTTTGGCTATAGGGATTTCCAGCTTGGTGGTTGTCAGGGCAACTGGAGGTAGCCTAGGTAGCATCCTCTTCATCTCCACATTCCCAAGGAGGGGACCAGTCCCTGAGCAATGGGCTTCCATCCAGGGCGGGATGTGTCAGCACATCTCCCTCGGGTGGGAATGAGGTGGCAAAGTCTCAGCTGTGGACCAGGGAAGACTAGAGAGAAAAGTCTTTAAGGAAGAGGAGAGGGAGGAAATCAAGTGCAGTGAGAAGAGTGAATTTGCAGCAACAGGGCTTTTCTCTCTCCCACCCCCCAGCCATCAGCTGAGACCTGCGTTTCCTCTGCAGTCTAGTTTTAAAATCAGATTTTAACGGGGTTTTTTTTGGCAGGGAAATCTCAGCGTGAGGTTTCTGCCCAGGTCCTTCCACACGATGGTGCAAGGGATGAGCAGAGCAGGGAGGAGGCATCAGGGCATCTGCCGGTTCAGGGAGAGATATGGAATTTGGGGAGAAGGAGCTTGGTCCAGGCTTGGCTCTGTTACCCACCACTGGGTCTCCTTGGGGTTGTCTCGGGACGTTTGCAGAAAGGACGAGCAAGATACAAAGACCAGAGCCCTGCAGTCACTCTGGGCACCTGAAACGTGGGGGACAATGCTGCACCCCCAGCAGCTCCTGTTGAAATCAGGGAAGCAAACCCCCCAGAGCTGTCATAAGGCCAAAATACATCCCTGGGAACTCTCCACACCATAACAGCCATAGAAATGCAGAGGTCATGGCCGAACCAGCCTAAGAGAGGACTGAGTTCTCCCAGTGGCTTTCCCCTCACCATCCCAGGTGATGGGGCTGTTGGCTTCTGGCCTGTGATGTTTCCTCCAGGTGAATCTCCCCAGTGCTGCAGGAGGATAACTCAGTCTTCCTTTTACAAGGGGACACCTTGGCTTCCTGCCTTTATCAACAGAGCAGCTCATGGGCAGCAGTCCAAAGGCAATTTGATGCGGTTTCAAATGCACACTGTACACAGATGAACTGTAAATGCCTGCGGCATGTTTCTTTTCCCATTTCAAAGAGTGCTATTGATTGCTCCATGTGATGATGAAGCATGCCTGTACCTGACTAAGCTCTTCGTTGATTATCTTGCAATGCAAGGAGTCTCTTTCTTGGACTGGAAGATGACCAGTGCCTTTATTTCTCTTATCTTTTATCAGAGCTATTGGCCAAGTGGCTTGTTAGCCTATGAATGCTTCATGCATAAGGGAGTTTTTAACCAGTAGTAATGGATTGCATCTCATCTCATCAGTCAAAGCAATTGCAGAGCCAGTAACAGAGACTTCGGGGCAGTGCTGCAAGGAGGGAAGAGGCAATAGATGCTGTGCAAATACCTAAGCTGAGCTTTGTGTACTGCATTTCAGCTGCGTAATGTTTTGTGCTTGCTGCTGGCTGGAGCCATGGATGTTGCAGTGGGAGTCACTGTACCCGCCCACTTCTGGTGATCGTTTCTGAGGCTGATTGGGAAGGGAATTCCCATGTCAAAAGAGGTTTAGCAGCCACATATCAAAGCCCAGTGTTGGCTTTAATTCTTCTCTTACTTAAACTAAGACTTTGGAGATTGCCATCTTGCTTTTCTTCAGGTGGTCTAGCAGGAGCCCATGAAGGTCTTACCAGTGCTCAGAAAGCCAAGTTTCACACTGATGTGTCTTTGGACCTGTTGGGGTCTGACCCACCCACTGGAGCCAACGGGATGCCATGAGGAACTGAGCTGGGCTTTCAAAGGAGAAATTAGGAGGTGCCTTCCTTCCCTGTTGAGAAATCAAATGGGAATAGCCACTGGGTGGGATCTGGGAGAAGAAATACCAGTAGGCTGAGCTGACACTAGTGCACTGACCTGACACTAGCGCAAGTAATTCCCTGTACACGAGACATTTAATATTTGGGGTTTTGCTTTTTGAGTTTCCAAAGAGCTCCCTACTGCTGTAATTTCCTCTGGTAATAAAACATTTCAGTGAGTTCCAAATGCAGCTTCATGGAAAAAAAAAAAAAAGTAGTATTTAGTTTAGGAGGGACTGCAGTAGGGAGCAAGCTATGGTCTGTCTGCACAGAACCAGAGGGGATCAGCCTTGATGTCATTAGGGAAGGGATATCTGGAAACGTGTCTGCAGGAAGGAGCTCTAACCCCTGCGTCCCTTCTGCACACATATGTGTTTTCTCAAGAAACAGTCAAATGGGCTGGGACTAGGGCTCATCTTACCGATTTTCTGTTGTTTCTATAGAATAATGGACCCTGGAGGATTGTGTGTTGGCCTTTAGTAATGCTTTGGTTGCAGGCTCTTTGGCCAGAGTCCCAATTTCTGCTCTCTATTTGCAGGAGGTCTGGGAGTTACCTCCAGACAAGTCATATCAGTGATCAGGACAATATTTTTTCAACGCTTTTTCCCCTTTGCACTTCTTTTGCACATTGGCAAGTAGTCCCTGGTCAGTCTCCTGGGAAGGAGAGCAGGGCCAAGAAGACCATGCTGAAAAGGGAGAGAAACTGCTGCCAAGGGGTGGGTGAGGGAAGATGAAGTGTGAACTTCTAGGAAGTGGTCCTGGGAAGGTGCAAGGGCTGTGGGGAAGGCACCGGAGCCAGATCAAAGGGTGTGTGGGAAATATGATACTGCAAAGAAGTTAATAAAGTGCTTTTAAAGAGTGGTGGGAAAGGTGAGGATAGAGACCGGGGGGCTGAGGTGGGGATGGGAACATGCGTTTAAAGGGGAGATCTTTCTTTTTTTTTCCCTAAATGAGTGCTTGGCACCTGAGTCTTTGTTTATCACCAGCAGCGTAGCCAAAGAGTGGTGCTGAGGGATCTCCTTGCCTGGTTTGGCGGGAGTTTTTGTTGCCAGCCTCCTGGAGACCTCGTTTATAAGGCATGAGGAGCTGCCACCCATGACTGCAATGGGAACCAATGAGGAGAGCCCTTGCTGCCTCTGCTGACCTGCAGGGTGCTGGCATGCTCCAATTTACCCTCTCCAGAGATGCAGAGCTGAAGCTTTTTTTGGCTGGCTGTTGAAATCACACAGCTGCTGTTGCCCACACAGTTGTGCAGAGGAGCTGTTAAGATGCTATCTGAAGAGGTCCAGCAAAGCCGGTGAGGTGCATATTGTCTCTCTTCCTCCCTCGACTGTGACAATGGACGGACAGAAATGTCTTAGAGAGAGGAGGGTCAAAACCAGAGGGGTGGAGAGAACTCCTTGTTTGCTGTCATCATTAATCAGAGAGAATACTTAATGCACTTAGCAAAGACTCCCCAGAGGCTCTATATGAAACAAATTGGCTCTCGCCACTCAATGCCTGTGCAGGATGCTGGGCCCACCACAGCAGAGCAGTCCTGGGTTCCTCTGCTTTGGCAGGTGAAGAGCCAAGTGGCAGTTGTCTGTCCTGCCTGCCACCGGCCCGAGGAGGGTTGGTTTTAGCTCTCTTTTTTAGCCAGTTGACATAAAGCAATGATCGACTTCTAAATTTGCATCTGAAGACTATAAGCAAGGGAGACGTGCTGTCCGTTTGGGCAGTAGGCAGCTGGCCTCCCTAGCTGTTTATCCTGGAGGTTGTTCTGATGATGCCGTTATCTCTGCCATCTATAGGAAAATTGAATGGAGCTTTGTTTTTTCCTTCCCTGATAAGGGTTTGAGACACCTAAGGCTCCCACCGGGCACACAGCCTACATGTTTTCTCCAATCTGTCAATAGAGAATCTTGAACCCGGTGCTCCCAAATCTCACATGGATGCTCTGAAATGAAGACCTCTGTGTGCTGAAGTTTGCCAGGCTGTAAAATGACTCAGGATTTTGAGCTGTCATTTAGCTTCTTCTATGGTCCAGTCGAAATGATACATGTTGGATAGATCTTGCAGCCTACTGTTCTTACGGCTTATTTCCAGTTGTGTCTTAACTTGATTGTATCTGAAGAGACTGTTAACCCAATATTTTTTTCTCCATTAAGTTCCCAGTGGGGTTCACAACATGAGAGACAAAGTGTTTGGGACATCCATGCTATTCAAGGGTCTACTTAAATCTATCCCTTTGAAAAGACTGCACGACTCAAACTGTTATACATCTTCAGTAAAATAATTTCTACAGCAATTCAATCTATTTTCTTATTGTCTTGTTTTCCAGGTCAACAATGCAGTTCCTAGCCTGCTTCTCCTTGCTGCTTCTCCTTCCTTGTTTTGGTACCACCAAAACCTGCTTCCCTGGCTGCCACTGTGAAGTGGAAAGCTTTGGTCTCTTTGACAGCTTTAGCTTGACCAAGGTGGACTGCAGTGGAATAGGCTCACACATTGTTCCTGTCCCAATCCCTCTGGATACCTCCTACTTGGATCTATCATCAAACAAACTGGAAACTATCAATGAATCGATGCTTACTGGCCCTGGATACACCACCTTGGTGAGCCTCGACCTGAGCTACAACAAAATTGCCAAGATTTCCTCCACAACCTTCTCCAGGCTTCGGTACCTGGAGTCCTTGGATCTGAGTCATAACTCTCTGGAAGTCCTTCCAGAGGACTGCTTCTCCAGTTCTCCTCTGGGCGACATAGATTTGAGCAATAACAAGCTTTTGGATATAGCTATGGACATTTTTGCTTCAAAAGGTCAAGGAAAACCCCTGAATGTGGATCTATCCAATAATATGCTCAGCGCAATTACGAGGCACCGTGAAAAGAGCATCCCCAGCATCCAGAACTTAAATCTTTCTGGGAACAGGCTAACGTCTGTGCCAAACCTTCAAGGGATTCCTCTCCGATACTTAAATCTTGATGGGAACCCTGTAGTCAAGATTGAGAAAGGAGACTTCACAGGGCTGAAAGATTTGATTCATTTATCCCTCAGCAGCCTGCGTGGCTTTGGAGAATTATCTCCTTACAGCTTCAAGGAACTACCAGCTCTCCAAGTTCTGGATTTATCCAGCAATCCCAACCTGAAGTCACTGACTGCTGAAATCATCTTTGGACTGAACTCCTTACAAGAGCTCAACCTCTCTGGGACAGGCATGTCATCCTTGCCAAAGACTGTGCTGAAATACCTGCCTTCCATCAAAAGCATCACCTTGGGGAAGAACATACAGTGTCTTAAGACCATCAAAGAAGGACAGTATCACCGACAAATTGGGTTGACCAAAAAAGAGATCCTTAGTTGCCATGACAGCCACGGGTCCGTAGCAGCAGCGCCTTATGTTTCGTGATAAAAGCTGGGGAGAAGGGGTGGGGAAGGGAGGTCAGGGGGCTGTGGGATTTGTACAGGTGTCGGACTGAGATGGCTTGCAGCGTGCCTTTTGTAAAACTGTCAATAATTTATATATTTGTATATATAATACAAATACTTGATTGTTTGTGGATTTTATAAACTCTCAAATCCTGCCCCACATCATCTGCAGGCTCCAGATTTTGCCCAGTGCGTTGAGGTCCTGCATGCAGCCCGTTAGCTCAAGAGCGGTGATGCTGGACAACAGGGACCAAGCTGCTCTGCAGGTCCCAGGGCAGAACAGCTGGTCTGGAGCAAACCTTCGAGCCCCAGACACATTTGTAGGAGCAAAGCTACGTCTCCAGAGCACACACCAAAACGTACCGACCCAGTAGCTGCTTGCTTACAAACCCATGCATCGTCCTTTTTTTAATTATTGCTCCCCAAGAAGTGCCTTCTGGATGTTGCCTTCATTAGCAGCACCCTGTTCCCTGTCATGCACTTTCAGTCTTGAAGAACCATTTCCAGACAAACCTGAATACAGGGTGCTCCTAATGTGCTGCTTTTTATTGTATAGGTGTGCAATGAACACTGAGTAAGTCAAGAACTATTCCCACAATTTTCTCTCTGTTTTCCCATCTTGATCCTTTTCACATCAAGTTACTTCAGGTCCAACCTTGACAACCTCCCATCTTTCTAGCCTTAGCGAGCTATTGCTCAGAGATGATGTGCAGCAGAGCAAGGGAAGCAGAGGGGTCTGCCAACAGCCGCATCTCACCCAGGAAACAGCCTCCCATGAAGCAGATCAGCTGAGCTGCAAAGTGAAGAGATCATGCAGCCTAGCTTAAAAAAAACCAACCAACCAAAAAAAAATTCCCTCACCCTTTCTGGGGAGGCTTGGAAGAAAACCTTGACAGGGATTCTCGTCTTGATGACCTTATCAAACCAAGAGGCAGACCCGAAGGATGTGAGAGTAAGCTGTTTCCAGGCTGACATCCCCCATCTGACCACAACATCTGCGACTCAGCTGGGCTCATGCGAGGCAATTTCCAGCGCCAAAACACTCTCCAGAACATGCCAGGGGAACAATTAACACTGACGCCTGTGACCCTGGAGCGCTTTGCCTATCAGGGGAAAGATCTTGGGGTGTTTTTCCAGAGTTGTGGCTTTTCTTTCTCTCACACAGCTCCTTGGCTGCCAACTGAAATCTGATAAAAAGCCTGGTCCTCAGAGATTTAGTCGTTTTTTCCTCTGTTGCTGAAATGCTGGCAAAGCAAAGGGGAGCCCCTCTTGTTCCCGAAAGCAGGGGGAGGCAGCACAGCTTGGCTTAATGCAATCTGTGAAGCCTTCAACCTGCTTCTAGGAGCTCCTGCAGTGGAGGTGTCTGCTGAGGTCTGGTCCACATCTGGCACGCTCTGTCCTGGGGATGGGAAGGGATGTTTTGGATGGGGGTCCGGCTCGGGTTGGTGTACAGCTTGGTCTCTAAACCCAGCCTTGCATCAGGGCAACCTTCAATGTGTGAAGCTGGTTTAGGGAAGTCCATGCAAAGGTGACACAGATATAAACCCATTCCACAGCTCTCCTTGGGAGCGTTGGGAAGAGCTCAGGCTTTGTCCTCACACCCCCAAAGGTCTTTGCAAATGGAAACCCTATTGCCCAAAGCAGCTGTCTCCAGGAATGGTTGAAACCCACTGAGCCCATAAAAGCCAGAGTCAACACCTCACTTTGGATACTGACATCCCTCTCCCACATTTTCATCCATCTCCTTTTTAGTGATTTGTTTGCGGACCTTAGGGTGGGATTTTAACCCTTTCTTTCAGTGCTGGGGGTTTTGCCCTCTCTGCTGAGCCTTTGCAATGCTCAACCAGCCTTTGCAGTCACAAGAAACATTGATTTTTCTTAAAAAGGCAATAGGGCTGCCTACAGGCAGGGATCTGGAGGGGAACAGCAACCAACTGCAATGCAAGATGGGGGCAGTTTGGGAGGGAAGAGGTGTTTTTTTTAGTGGATCTTGCCTTTTTAAGAGAATTCTTTTCTGCTGGCAGAAAATGTAATTTTTAAAAAAGTTGTTTAGTTTTATAAGTCTGTACGTAGGTTAAATGTTTCGGGGATCACATACTGTCAAAGTTACTGTCTTTGTGCCACTGTGGTAAACTTAAAACCCAGTGTGACAATCCAATTGAAGACTGCAAGATTTCCTTGTGTAATCTCATGCTAGCTGCTAGCTAAATAAGTCTTAGCAAAAGCTGGCAAATACCGTTGTTGTGTTAGTTTGGTTTTGGTTTTGTTTTTTTTTTTTTTAAAGAACCTCTGCAGCATTGTAAGGCTTTGTGATTACTCACAATATAATAAAGTGATTTGGAGGAGAATAGACCCAGATCCCCCAGATTTATTATTGCCTTAGTGCTGGGAGGGCGGCAGCTGCTGCTAGGTCTGAAGTGCAACACAGCTTCTCTCCTTGCTCTGCTCGGCCCCACCAGCCTCATGAGTATTGCATCTCCAAACTGGGGGCAGGATTTGTCCCGCTGTGTTTGGCTCGCTGGGCTCCTCACTGGCAGAAAGGCTTGAGAGCTTCACTGGCTGACTCAAAGGAAATTATGGACATGTGGCAGTGAAGCAGCACAAGAGTATCTGGAGCAAATCTCCTGCTGCAGGATCTGCTCTGAAGCTTCAGAGGTGGTGGGGATCTCTTCATGGATTTGGCCAATCCAAGATATGGTCTGATAGGGTTGAAAGGCTGGATTTGCAGAGTAGGTGATGCAGGGAGAGCCCACGAGCTGTTTCACAAGACTGTGGGTGTGGGAGGAAGCGAATGGGTGCAGGAGAGATGCCAATTTACAGAAAGCTGCACGCTGCACGCTGCCACACCGCAGAGCTTTCAGTGGTGAGATACATGTGGTCCAGCTTCAGCACGACTCTCCAAGGAGCAGGGGCTGCTGTGTGCTAAGAGCATCCAGAGCCATTGCAACTAAAGAATAAATAGAAACACCTCAGGAGGGCTTTGCCTGCTCTTAAATAGCAAATTTAATTTTAAGCACTTCTCGATGCTGTGTATAAAAGTGATGCAAGCAGACGCTCAGTGAGGAAACCGCCCCCGGGAAGCTGCAGCACTCCTGGTCCTCCCAAGCCTGAAGGAACAACTGCATCTTTCATCTGGGCAGGTAGAGCTGCAGGATGCCTGCAAGAGGCTGTTGGTCCTCCATCTGCCTCCCAAAACTGCCCTGTCCTCCAGGACGTCATGCAAGGTACAGTCAGACTACAGCCTGGGGGTAGACATCGCCAGGAGAGGCCAGGTCCTGCTCCCAGCACTGTTATGGACTGTAGGGGAAAAGCCATCACCAACCCTTAGAGATGACTGCTCCTCTGGTGTCCACCGTTGCGTGCTGTGACCAGTAGGCCATACCACCATGCTCCTTCCAGATGGGATCCCTCCTGCCCTGGGACAATAGGCTCAGTTGGAGCAGTGGGGAGTGTCCTGCTGCCCCAGTCTGCCAGGGGATGGACACTGTCCAGAGAGCAACAGGTCTGAAGCTGGCTTCTCCCACTTCCATGTGAATGCCCCACTTATATGATGCTTCAGTGCTATGCTGGACCTTGTCCCTCTCAGTGCTCCTTTGCCCCTTTGCCTTAACTTCTTCTCATTTTGCTATTTATTTATTTTTTGCTGTTATTTACTTAGCCTTTCCAAAGCCCTCTGCAAGGGAAGGAGCATGCAAGCCTCCATCGGCAGCGTGAGCCGCCGTGTCACCCACGCATGCATCCCTCTCCACCACGGGACCCAGACATCTGTAACATAGCACTGACGTCCTCACGGAGGAGGAAAAGGCACACGGTGGCTTCAGGCTTGGAAAATTTGAGGAGGCCCTCATGCCAGCTTCCTGAAGCTGCTGTCAGCTTGATAACATGGCATGACAGACTAAACCCTGGTGTCAGACATCACCCGAGCCACCCATGCCAGGAAAGCTGGCCAGGCTGGTTAGCTGCAAGCTCTGGCTGCCTCCAGGACCAGCTCAGCTCTGCAGCCAGATGCGTTTGCCCTGGCAAGCAAGATGGGCGTTTTAATTAGAGGCTGAATATTTTTAGAAGCAGGAAAACCTCAGTGGAGGCTGGGCAATAAGGATAGGCTGAGTTAGGGAGGAGGAAGAAGTGGGTGAGCTGGTGTTTGCTTGCAGCACTCTGTCTCCTGGAGGATTATCAGCATCTCACCCCCCTTTCCAGCATGTTGGAGAAACACAGAGGATTGCTTTCCCCCATCCACCTCATGCCCAGGGCAGCACGGGACAACCTTCTTCTCTTTATTTGAAAAGATGCACCTCTTGGTACCCAAAAGCTCCCATTTTCTTCTCACCAGTCTGTTGGAACTGTTTCTCCTGGCTGTCAGTTGTCAGCCTACAGAAGTCCCTTGCTGACTGATTATGTGACTGACTTCATAGCAGCAGTAGGTGCCGTCCCTTTTAAAAATAGCTACTCCTCTGTACATTTTCCATTTTGCAGGAGGTTTTTATTTCCAGCACGTTTGTTCCACACACCCTGGCTTGGTAAGGCTGGAAAGCACAGATGCACTCTTGCCATGCCAGAAAATTATGCCCAGCTGCATGGCTGGGCATAATCCTTCTGGCTGCCCTGGGATCTGCCTCCTGGGAAAGCTTCGGGGCAGCAAAACCCTCTGCCCCAATGCATGTTTCTAAACGCAGAGCTGCAGCATTATTCCTGCCCCATCGCCCCTTCCTTCCATTTTTGAGTGGACAAGCAGACCTGGGAATCTGATTAAAAGTGGAAAATTGGAGCTGAAACTAGGCCATCAGATAAATCCTTTCCTGTAATAAGCTGGGAGTCAGAGCACCGGCCCTTTATCACAGTCTTTGTCTCCTAGCATTTGTATGCCTGTGTGTATGCATCCCTCAGCGCCAGAACAAACCCGCCCTCCTCCTGCCCCAACCCCTACACTGCTTTTCACTAGTGGCATTAAAATAAAAGCGGTTCGTTCTGCCATGGAGGAGCACCCTGGAGAAAGCAGCAAGCCGCTGTGCCAGGCACTGTGCATCTTCAGAAAACCCCCGCCAGCTGCAAGGGGGTTTGGGCAGGGGGGTGTGCTGCCACCCTGCCCAGCTCCATCCCCTCCAGTGCTCCAGCCTCCACTCCCGGTGCACCCCCAGGGGATGAATCAGCCTGAAAAACCCCAGTTTTGCCCCTGAAAACTTTCCTACCACCATGGTGTTGTCCTTTAACCCCCACCGCTGCCTGCCTGGACCTCTGCGCTGTGTGCTCCCCTCCTCTTCCTCGTTAGCAGTGGATGTGTGTCACATCGCTTGCTGGTAATTGACTCAGCAGTGCTGGGAATTTGAACCTACATTTCAAAGAGATTGTTAACCTTCTTTTCCTTCTCTTTGAACTGCTTTGCTTTATTGTAGGTTAAAGGAAACACACATCTTCTTCCTCCCAGCGCCCCTTTTGACAGCAGCCCGGCACATTAGAGACGGCGGGTTTTTTAGCGGCGATGATGTTGGCAGCGGCGTGCTGCTAAGCAGCGTGTGATGATGCATTTTTGTGGAATCAAGCTGCCCCTTGATTTTGGAGGGGATTGCAGGTAAAGGAATGGTCCAGAGATGCCCAAGGGATCGGCAGAGGCACATAACATTGCCATCCCGGCAGCACATGGAGGGGTCTCAGCTGACAGAGGACCAAGGAAGAGCCACAGGTTATGGGTTGCTCATCCAGAAACTAGGTTCAAGCCCCTCTACCATGCTGGACTTTCTGGGTGGGCTTGGGCATACAAATTACAACTTTTCCTAGGTGTGTTTCTACATGTGGTTTAAGTCACCCCGTGACCGCAGGGCAGCAGAGAGAGGTTGTCCTGACCTTCCTTGCCATTACATCAAAGCCAGAATTTGTGCAGCCCTTCACTGTATCAAAAAAGAAAAAAGAAGACCAGTTTTCAGACAGATCAGTGAGCTGAACCAGCCCATCAGGTGGCCACGCAGCCACTAGCAGAAACGTACGGCAAGAGCACGGCGCCCTGCACAATGAGCACTCTGAGTCCCTCTTCACAATAATATCTGGACTCTAAGACCGATGTCTGAATCCATTTTAGGTGGACTGAAGGCTCCCAAGTACCTCTGATCATCTTAGAATCATAGAATGGCTGAGGTTGGCAGGGGCTTCTGGAGGTCATCTTGTCCAACCTACCTGTTCAAGCAGGGTCATCTAGAGCCAGCTGCTCAGGACTGTGTCCACATGGCTTTTTAATATCTCCAAGGAGGGAGATTCTGCAACCTCTCTGGGCTTAGAGACCCAAACAAGTGCTTGGTCATCCTCACAGTAAAGAAGTTTTCCTTATCACAGAATCACAGGTCGGAAGGGACCTCAGGGATCATCTAGTCCAACCTTTCTAGGAAGAGCAGAGTCTAAACGAGATGGCCCAGCACCCTGTCCAGACGACTCCTGAAGGTGTCCAACGTGGCCGAGTCAACCCCTTCCCTGGGGAGATTATTCCAATGGTGACTGTCCTCAGTGTGAAAAATTTCCCTCTGGTGTCCAGTCGGAATCTCCCCAAGAGCAATTTGTGTCCATTCCCCCTTGTCCTCTCCATGTGACTCCGTGTGAAAAGGGAGTCTCCATCTTCTTTGTAACTACCCCTTAAGTGCTGGTACTTGCCTGCTTATAACCCATAACTCGGCCCTGGCCGGGCTGCTATTTCTTAAAAGAAAATACAAATAATAATTTTTTAATTTCTAAGACAAATTAATTTTTCTTACAAAAATTTCTTCACTGAAAGAGT
>VZTV01117472.1:308-11565 GCA_013400875.1 Anhinga rufa | reverse complement strand
GCATTAAGTAAATGGTGACCAGCCTATTGTATGGAAGCTGCAGAACATCTTTCAGATCTTAACAAGTTTTGCCCCTAGAGGTTTCTTGTACCAGATCTGTTGACCAGTCACTCTTGTGAGGATGTCTGACGTTGCAGCCATTTTTGAATGTGCAGAGTCAATCAATTCACTTGCAAACCTGTTTGGTAATGATAAGTTACTCCTGTTTCCATTAGGGATGATCAAAATTTTTTTCAATATTTGTCAGGTTTTTATGATTTTATTTTGGGGGTTGAGGAGTGTCTCCAAAAGTTAATATATTTAACCAAGACATTTTGCAAAGAAAAGAATAATTTTGTAAAACTGGCAAAGTGTCATTTTTACTCTCCCCACCACAGGGGAATGAGATATTAAGTTTTCTCTTGCTTAGTGCCTAAGACCTGCAGGCTGTAGCTATAGTAAACATGGTTCAGTAACAGGGACTGTCAGTTTGGCCTCTCTCATTCCAGGCTAAGACTCCCTGGTTTCATGCTGGCTCTACCTAAATGAAGCAGTCTCTGTTTGAGCAAATCGCAAAATGTGGGTCAAAGCTTGCTCATGAATTTAATGGATATCTTCCCATCAACACCTGTGAGACATTGGCCAGGCTTTGGTGTCATGATCGTATTTTAGCTATTGTGATAAATTAATTTGTTTGCAATATTTGTACTGCTCTGTGAGGGACAGCAAGTTCTCAATGAAAATAGTCCTGTTTGGCTGGAGGTTAAAGTGAATAGGTAATAGGCTGTTAATTCCTTCTGGAATTTGCAGGTTGCTCGTTCAGAAGTTAATTCTAAGTACCACTCAGCTTGACACAGAGTCAGGCTACATTTTTTTTCTGTGAAATAGCTTTCGAGTTAGCCCACAATATTACTGTTGTGTTAAAAATGGATGTTTGAGTAGGGATTTCCATAGCAGAAAATTATTCTTTCAAAGCATGTATAGATGTGCACTGCATGCACTTTATAAAAGGAAATGCTTTTCTGTTGTTATAATCCCCTCTGCTATTTCTAGAAAATATTCATTTGACTTGTAGGCTGATCCATTTCCATAAGGCTTCTCTGTCCTTAACAATCACATCACGCGACTGTCAGAATCCCGTCTGTGATGAGACATGGTTTTCCTGGGCTTTATCTTGTCACAACCATAGTAAAGCATCAGACATGCAAAAGTAGATGAGTTGTGATAAGAAGAAAACCTTTGCTGCAGCTTTCCGGTTTTAGATTTTAGTGATTAGGAAAATTATGAAGTGTATTCATAATGGCATATTTCTGCACTACTTAAATGCTTTTTTGTGCTCCAAGACCTGTGGGTGTTTTTTCAGCAACATAAAATATTTCAGCAAAGGTAAATTTGAGGGAGGGATTGATTTGGTTTTACATACATTTTATAATTAGACTGAATCCTAATTATTCTTTCTGTTGATTGCTACATGGATGGCTTGAGTTGTATGTAGTACAACACACTTCATTCATGCAACTTCTTTATGATCATTTGTACAAAGTAATTTTCATTGTGGCCAAGCTGAGAGCAGTAAGACATGTGGTATGAGCTTTATCTCAGCATGCTTACCGACTATGTTGGAAACCACAGGATTCCTCAATGCATTTAATAAATAACACATGTCATCCATCTATCAGCTGAATTATAGTGCACTGCATAAGCTGAAGCAGTCAGCTGACCTGTTTATCTTCACCCCACCAGCTCTATTCAGTGCGAGCAGAGTTATAGAAGTTTGAAAAAAAAAAAAAAGCCATTAATAGAAGAGAGGCAGAAGATGATGAATTAAGGGAGCCTCCATTAATTTTTCATTTTGACAGATTATCGTCTGTCAAAAGGCAGAGGAGATGTTTCTCGTACACAGAGCCAGGGAGCTCGCTCTTTGTAACACAGACTTATGTTTTTCGCATGAATTAGGTAGTGGGCACCAAAAGGATGAAAAATTCATGACAATCTATAATTTACATGCTAGAAGATAAATAATGAACTAAATCCTGTCATTAAATTGGTCTTTCATTTTTTTCTTAATCCCTAGGGTGATGAATCTGATTCTGCAACAACATTTAGTATAAATTGATTTATTTTTTTTTTTGGTGGGGGGCAAAGCTGTTTAAAATACTTTTTGTTATAAATAGCTTGAGCAGCACAGTACATTGCCTTAGGCTGAATGATATGCCAGCCTATTAATGTAATAGTACATTAAGATTGACATTAATTAATGTCAATATTAACATCACCTTTTCTAAACCACATTGAGTTACAAAAAAAAAAGTCATAAATATTGTAGGGTTTGGTTTAATTAACTTTGAGTTTTGTTCAAAAAAAAGAAAAGTCTGACAAATTGTGAAACCTCCTTTATTCAAATGGTATTAACACGGATAAAATGGACGTTAGAATAAATGGGGGCTTTTCACATCACTTAGCGTATGTCAAGGGACATGACCTCATTTCAAACAAGTGTGTTTTTTTCAGATAAGACATTAGGGTAAGTGAAGTTTCACTGTGTATGATAAATAATAAAAATACAAGCTTAAAAGAAAAGTCTAATGATTTTAGTTGTTTTGTAGCCTGATTACTAAGTGCTGGTGGAACTGTTCAACTTCCTTTGTGTGCTCCTTATAGAAGGCAGAGGCAAAACCCATAACTTTTACTATATAGATGTTACAAATTAGTTTCCTCTTAATTTTTTTTAACTCAGTCTTCTTTTTTCTAGATTCCTGTGCAAATGCATGTATAGAAAAAAGAATGTTTATGTATATGTACGCATGTACACACACACACATATATATATGTATAGGGCATAAGCTTGATCGAGCTCGACTGCTTTCTATATTATTGTTTGATCTAATGTTCACAAAACACTGCAGAGCTTTCCACAGGAACTGGACTGTTTCTCTAGGCCAGTTTTCCTTACAAATAATAAGGACCCTGATCTTTAGTACCCAGATGCTCAGGGTGGCTTAACTATCAGTGCAAGCGAGACCTCTGTTGAAGTCAGTGGGACTTCCAGAACGTGCAGGGGTTTACTTGGGTGTATGTCCTGTTCTCTACAGTATTGAGAAATATTTGGACTCACATCCCACTGACCTGCATTTTGAGGGAGGACATCTTTACTGGATGACTCCTATTTCAGATGGTTTCCTTCTCCCTGTGATAACTGAGGCATGGATCAGTAAGAGCATCAAACACAAGGTCACATTATCCTATTCAAAAGCACCAAGTGAATAATTTGAATCGGAGCAAAACCTGGTTATGACTGGGTCCATAGCCATGGCAGTTTCCTTCTGTCACCCTGTGTTCGCACCTTGTAACTGTCACGTGCTGTGAGATACGGGCAAGCTCTGCAGGGGAGCTAGTGTGCCATAGTGCAGTTTAACTTGTGTCTGTAGATGTTCTTTTGGCTTCTAGCTTGGAGGAAATGCCTCCTAATGAGTTGCCATAAAGAAAGCCAAGCTAGTGACAGACTGATTTAATGCAAGTTCATACTATTAATTTCTAGGGATTGGTAGATTGAATGAGGTTCCTGAAGAGTATTACAAAAATGTTTCAGTTAATTCTAGCCATTATCTGGAATAATGAGCAGTAGCTGCTATGCATGACCTCCTTCCCATCATGTGGGTTTTGGGATGCTGTACCGGAGGCTGGGAGGCTTTCTACTTGCAGCCCAGCACCACTTTGCCTTCTAAGACCTGCCTAGTGTCGTGGAGATGAATATGTCAGGTAAATTGCCACACCAGCTATTTTTCCCCATGTAGAGGTGGCAGCAGTGGTAGATGTCTCAGGTGTTGAGCAGAGGCTCTGCAGGGAGCATCCGACTGCCAGGGAGCTGCAAGCGCCAAAACAGTTGTTCCCTTTTTCTCCCAAGGACATTGGGGACAAACTGGTCCAAATCATCCTATAGACCAGATTTCACTTCTGGGTGTGTTTCACATAGTCCCAGAACTTAAAATTTCTGATTCTTTTGCCTACTTAGCCTTACAGACAACTGGAACAAGAAATAAAATTATTAAAAGCACTTGATTTTCAAAAGGGTCTAAACCTGGCAGTGAATCTTAGGCTCCTAAATCATTCTTGTGGCACTGTCTTTAACTGTTTAGAAAGTCACTCAGAACACTAGATTTTGGTTTTGTTCATAACATTATTTTCATTTAATGATCAGTCAAGATACTTTGTCTCTCAGCCTGATGCTTACCAGTGAGAGACCTGTCCATTTTTTCTGGATTTATAGAGGGAAACTTGTTTCCTTTTTAAGTTCCTGAAGTTACTGGACAGACTGGGGATTAAATGCTACATTTTCCTTGCTTCCAGCTCCCAGCTGTTTTCCAAGCACCACAATGCTCCCCAAACATTTGGGGTTTTGGGACATCATGCTGCTGGGGCTTCCTCTGCTGTCTGCTGTGGGCAGCTGGTCTCATTGCCAGAAGCCCACGGGGCTGCCAGACAGCACTCAGCCTCACTCTCCAGAAAGTGCCCCCTCCACCCCAGCTTAGCTGCCCACAGGCATTTCTTGGGGTTTTGGCATAAATCACATTGTTTGCATTATCTTACTGCAAAACAGAGCTTGACTGACTCCCTCGTCTAGAATGGGGAACCATTATCAGCCCACCAGGTTCAGGAAGGTTTCACTTGGCCTATGTCGGAGCAGTATCTTTTGGATGGAAACCAACCACATTTTTGCTGTGTTGAGCCCATCTCAACACCATGGCTTATCATGTTTCAAAATCCCATGGGAAGTTGAGCCAGAGGGAACATGATGCTAGTTTACACAGCTGAAGATCTAACTTAATTCTATATGTACAGCAGTACATTTATTGCTCTGATTAGCAATGCCAGTCATGGCATCACGATGAAACAAGACAGGTAGAATCTCTTCTTTAGCTTGTGCTGTCTATACCATTGGGGTGAGTGGGGTCTGAAATTTATCCTGAATAAGTCAGTAGGATTTTTTCTGCCATTGACATCCTCCTGGCCAGCATTTCACTCTCAGAATATGTAATATATTTTTAACACATCTGGGCTTTATAGCTTATTTTCTGTAACAAATGTGTGGGAAATATTGGTGGGCTTTCAGTGCAGATTATGCTTTTGTAGCTGTCCAAATTATCTTGGCCTATTTAAACACATTTAATGCTATTTTAGGCTTGTTGGTATTCACATTGCTCACTGCTTTAAATGTAGCCTCAGGGGCCCTGTGGACTGGAGCTAGAAATGAGGTTCTCCCTATGGAAGCCCAGTGGAGTCATATGGTAGATAATGGGATTGATCCAATTTCCATTGAAGTCTGTGGTGGCGGGATTGAGTCCAGTATGTTGATTAAAATTTTGTGCTTGCTCATGAGACTAGGTATGCAATCAATAAGTAGAATGACGTGAAATATCAGAGGAAAATTTATGCAACACTTCTTCTGCAAAAAGGGCATACACTGTTTTAGGACTGCCTCACTGTCTTGCATACATTCATTGCTTTTGAACCTGTATAAGCACCACATTTAAAACTTAATGATTAATACATATTTTCTCCTGACTCTCTTAAGAGTCAAATTTATTTGTCACATGGGATCTCTGTTTAGACTTTACATGGTAATGGGTAGTTGAAATGGGAGACAAAGTCTAGATACTTTGCCTTGAATCCCAAAGCAGTGTTACAGTTCAGACCTTTAAAGCCTTTAAGATGTGTCAAACTGTAAGATCTATTTTATTCTGGCCCCTCTTGTTGCCTATTCTTCTCCCTGGGTTGAACACAGCTAGTCTAAGATATCATCCTACTATAAATGTACTTTGGGTTTATCTTCTTTTCTATAAATACACACTGAATATTAATGTCTGTGGAAATTAATAGTTTTTCCATTTGATCTTCCTTTTACTGCATTGACTTTTCTTTAATAATTTCATTAAAGTCCTTGAAAAAATCAAGTACTTTAGATACTGGCTTCTTTAATAATTTTTTTAATCCTCAGTAGGAAATCCTTATGACTGTAGCAAAAGAATTCTTATTAAATTCTTCAGGGTTTTGGTAGTCTTCATTACTTTTCAAGATTAGTGAAAACCAAAGTCAGGTTGTGTAAGGCAGCAGTAGCTCTAAATATTTCTTGGCTAACTAAAGGAAAGAAGAACTAGTTCCAGTGCTCACTGAACTTAATTTCCAGTAGTGGAGGTAAATTTGAAGTACCTGATAAGGTTTGTGAACTTCCTAAGGAAACTTCATAGCTTGTTTGAAAAGTTTCTCCTGAATCCAGACAAAGTTAAAAAAGAACACTCCAAATGGGTATTTCCAGTTTCTTCCTTTAGTTTGGTTTGGGTTTTTTTGTTTCGTTTTGCTTTTTAGCTTTTGGCAGTTCACTCAAATGGACCAGGACCCATTCACAGAGAGCACCGCAGCAGGAAAGGACACTCAGGGAGTTTTTATTTCCGTTTTCCTAATGGCAAATTTCCATGTGTACATGAGGAAAATCAGAACTTTGTAATTAAAGAGAGCACTGTGCTGCTGAACACTGTTCACTGTGCTGTTGAAAACTGACTGGCATAGGGAAGCAGCTAGAGATAGTCAGTGAATAAAGTCTTTGCAAGGCTAAATTTAATGATGAAACACCCACTAAGTTCCACAAATCTGCATTTTCACTCCTTGGCCTGATAAACCTCTTTAGCCTATACTTAACTTTGCAGCAATAAATAGTCTAATTTAAATAAGTCATTCATAAACCAGGCAATGATAAATCAGTCGAGTCTTCAACTTGTGATGAAGGGCTCTACTTTTTTTGGTGCCTAATATTGTAAGTATATAGGGAAGGGATAAGCATGCTTAATATGTATAGATACATTTTATATATGTATCTTACTGAAATCAAACATACAGAATTGGATTATAAAGGTGTTTTTTGACAACGCACTGTTTAGCATCTCAGAATTTAAAAAATTAACTGGCAAAATATTCAATATCTTTTCTAAATTATAGTATATGACCAAATATGCTGTGTAGTGTTTTGACACACGTTTTAACAGTTCTGTATGACATACAATTTCCCTTCTATTGTTTCTTAAATTAAGGCGTGTAATGTGTATTATATGCATTCATAGGAAGAAAAAAAATTGCAATATTTAGAACAATGAAAAAGCAGGGCATCCATTTCTACAGTGTTACTCAATGAATTGGGAGGCCTGGCTATAAGAAACAGGATTAAGATATATGGTGGTAAGGCTGGGAGGTTTTTTCCATACAACATGGATAGATCATCATATTCTCATCTTGAGAAGAATGAAATTGTGATCATTTTGAGTACTGGGGAAATTCACTCCTCTATAACTTCAGTGAATAATGTTGTCAGCAGCTAATTCCAGTCTTACATCTGATATAACCACTGTTGAATTTGATGGGGATGTTTGATGGGAATGCAGTTAAGCCAAACTGATTGCTTCTGAAAATTCCAACCTTATGAAGTCTTAGAAAATATTTAAATAAATCAAACCAAAGTAATATACTGTGCCTCTCAAAAATGAAACCACTACGTATAGGGAGCAGATTTCAACTGTCCACGCAGTTGTTGTCATCGTCTGTAATATGATAGCAACTTGGAACCAAGCCATAGATCAGTTTTCCACTGTGTTACTGCAGTGCAAACACAGGAAAAAAAGAAATAAAGAAGGAAAACTCTGTTTGCAGAAAGTGGCTGCTATTTGTAACAAGACTTGATATAAAGGAAAACAACGCATAGAGAAAATTTCAAGATGAACACAAGACCTGGTGTTAATTAAATGGGTGACAATGAACATAATCAACTTATTGTTACCTTACTGACAGGACAGAGATTGTGTACTGTAGAAGCAGTAAGAACAGATAATGTTGAGTACAATGGAGAGATGCACGTCCAAGCTGACTCTTACAAAGAAAAGAACAAAGTTGGCAAAGATCAAACCAACCGTGTTTTCAGTTTAATGTTCTAATAACTGTCACTGTCAGTTGGAAAGGACTGCGTCTTCAAAGATATCAAGCCTTTCTGTGAGTAGCAAGATGAATATTCATCTTAGCACAGAAGGAAAAAATAATGACTGAAGAACTTTGGAAAGACAAAGTGAAGCTGATGAAAAATGCACTGGCAATCAGCACAAGTTTTAGAACTGTAAAGCAGAATAGTGTGAGGCAAGGGAGTTGTTTATCATGTTGGAAGTAAAACTGCACAAAACCTTTGGGGTTTGCTTGATGGATACTATATAGGATACTTGGAGGCTTTTGGGACACTCCATTAACTTTGCATCCTAAAATTTCCTTGGGAGCACATTTTCTCCTGATCACAAACTAATTTTAATCTGGTGAAGGACAACAAATGTGACCAGCATGGCCATTTAGAAAAAACTCATGGAAAAAAAAAACCATAAAAATGAAATGTGATCATGACAGACAACTAAACATTTCACTTGCTGAAAAAAAGGAAAATTTAAGCTCCTGCAAAACAGAACACTGAAATCTCAGTCTCAAAGTAAATAAGAACTTTGCAAAGCTTAATGGGAATGAGATCTTTTTCTCTGATTTTTTTGGAATGTAGTGAAGATAGCTTGAGATTTTTTAAGGTCTACATAGTGTGCATCTGTTAACACTGGTGAAAACTGAACCCAATTAAAAAGACCATGTCCATATAACAAGCTCAGTACCACTGTCAGCAAAGAGCATCTGGCTAGAACCAGAAGTCAGAATTATCTTTGTTTTCTTGTATTCTTTTATAAATTATAGTTCCTCATGACCCCAAATGTTGTTGTGTTCAGGGTACTTATGATAGTGATTTGGGGGAACAAAGTATTTCTTAGCTTAGCTGCTTACATTACCTTTTTTTCTCCCCTGACCTAAATACACAATCTAAGGGTCTAGTCCTGCTCCCATGCCAAAAAGCCCTGCATTCTGCAGGCTCTGACTATGGCAAAAACATAGCAACAAGGCCTGCTTTTTGCTGTTTATAAAGTCTCTTAGTCTTGGGGCTCTTCTTTGCTTAACAGATCCTCCTCTGCATGTTAGAGCATCTACAGAGTTCTCCACCAAATGCTTGTGACTTCCATGGGATTATTTGTAGTATAGGGACTGGAAACTGCAAAGAAATATCTTAAAAAAGAACTCACTGTTGTAGAGATGATTTGTTCTTTGAGGGTTCCTTTTAACTGGAGAAATCCAGCTGTAAGGTGGTTTATGCTGCTTGGGCATGACATTTTCACCTTCTTGATTTTAAAGAACTGTATTTGGTTTATAGAAAGACCAGGAAGACCCAAAAGATGAAATGCTGCCCCACAGAAGTTTACTAGACCTAGAATTGCATTTATTTGGGACGGAATATGTTAAATTATGTTTATCTTGTGCTAAAAACTGCCACATCCTTATCCATGCAAGAGCTGTCAAAATATGCTACTCCAAAAGAAAATTTTGAGGGTGGCTAGGAATTCTACATGAAAGTGTGTTTTAAAATATTTTTAAACACAGTGAAATAATTATCTCGCAGAAGAGAAAGAGTCTGAAAATTATTCTACAATTAGCATATTCAGCCTTGCATATAAATGATTTACTTAAGTGTCAACCTGCAGACTAATATAGATATATTTCAGTCAAGAAGAAGGGCGAGGAGTCTTTATCACAGTGCTATGAATCTGGACCCTAAAAGAGTTTGGAAAAACAGACAGCAATTTATTTTGGCCTTCAAGGATTATCAGAAGGCTTCACATAAATTAAGAAGAATGCTTTGGAAGTTAAGAAGGTAGGCAATTGCACAGTGCTGGAATACCAATGACTGTCCTTGTTTATTATAAAATAAAAGGCTCACTTATAAGAGGAGAACAATGAATTTCTATAGGCATGTGAAGCTAAGTATTTGCCATTACTCTTAATTTGCTCATAATAGAAGCAGACAAGATCTTCCTTTGTCTTTTGAAAAGAAAAACTTTAATATGGAGAATAAATTGTTGGTCAATAGCAAAAATGCAGCGCTGTGGTACAAAAAAGGCTTCTGATAATTCAAAAGGGGGAAAAGAAAGAAATATACAGCTTTAAATAACACCAACTCCATTTTTTCAGGAATACTCCAGAAAAATACCACTGAAATATTTTTCATTACAATTGAACAGAGAGATCCAGACCTGAGCATACTGAGATCAAACTCTGATTTTGAGTACATGCACAATTTGTATTGACTCTGTTAGTGTCCGTGTCTTCATACAAGAGAGTCTTTAAGATGAACCTTACGATAATGCTGATACTGTTACTTGCCCAGTTAATGAGTTGGGAAATGTATGACAAGAAATCACAGCTGGGACAAGTATGAATTTGATCTTCTAGATTCTGTATTTCTGTTTTGTCTTGATCAAACTTACTTCAAATAGTGAAAACAGGCATTACTGCAGAGAAAGAAACATGAAAGGACTGGGTAAAGACCAATTAGATACCCTCTGGATGTCAATTATCTGTTTTTATGTGATCTCTGAAGAGCCACTAAATTATCATCCAGCTTTTGTCTTAAAATTAGTATTAACAATAACATCTTTCCGTTGTGGAGTTGAACTATCAGTCTAAAGAACTATTTTTGGTTTTGATTATTTATTTAAGTCTGAAGCTTGTATTCTCACAACACTACATTCCCCTTGGGGTATTGTTATTTTTGCTAAATGAAGAAGAAACAACATTTCCGATAAGAACATTTCATGACAATAAAGTTCTTTCTTTATGGTGAATTAAACTGCTAAGTGTTCATTTTATGTTCTGAGCTCAACATTGCAGAGCAGCACAATTCCAAAAGTTAAGGAGCCGAAGTGCGTAGTTTTCATACGTCACACCGCTACCAAAACGAATAAATTGTCGAAATCATTTTTCAGTGGAGCAATGACCACCCAGTTCAGCCCCCTATCACAAACACAGAACCCCCTTGATTTCAGTGGTGTGAGCGAGGAGACAACTCAGTGCTCCATTCCAGCCCTGACTGCTATAGCCAGCACATTGAACAGACGTGCAGGCAGAGGGGGAAGGGGGAAGAGGGAGTCAGATCTTGCTGTCGTCACTCTTGGAGTCAGGTTCATTCCTGCTGCAATTGAAAATGCTGCCAGAAAACTTTATATTCTTCTGTAATGTATAAGTTCTCAGTAAAACATACACCACTGAATCCTTATAGAATTGGACATAGGAGGGCAGGCTGGAAGTCGAGCAGCTTGCAGCAACCAAAGCTCGATCCCCAGAGGAAGAGTCAGAAATATGGCAAACAATTCCTGGAATGTTCTCC
>VZTV01117471.1:403-14481 GCA_013400875.1 Anhinga rufa | reverse complement strand
TCCTGCTGACTAACTTCTTGAAGGGCTTCCACCTTCCTATAATTTAGGGTTGTGACTATATTCCTTGCTTTTCCCATACCCCTCAGGAGTGTGAACTCCACCAATGTGTGATCACTGCAGCCCAGGCTGCCTCCAATCCTGACGTCACCGATGAGCTCACTTGCATTGGTGACCATCAGGTCCAGTATTGCATCCCCTCGGGTAGGGCTGTCTCTTACCTGACTCAAGAAGCTATCCTCAACGAGTTCAAGGAATCTCCTGGATTGCCTACAGCTCACCATGCTACTTTTCCAGCAGATGTTGGGGTGGTTGAAGTCCCCCAGTAGGACGAGAGCCTGCGAGCATGAAGCCTCCTGGAGTTGGAGGAAAAAGGCTTCGTCAGTAGGCTCCCCTCGGTCAAGCAGCCTATGATAGACACCACCCACAAGGTTCCCTTTGGTGCCTCTGTCTCTGATTGTTACCCATAGGCTTTGGACCGGCTCGTGGTTATTCTTCACACTCTGTTGATTTCTTGATGCAGAGAGATATATATAGAAAGAGACTTGGTCTCTCCTGACAGAACTGACACTGAATAACAAGAAAATTAAAATTAATGTGATCTTCTTGGGGTTTACTTAAAGGGGAAAGATTATCAAATCCAGACATGAGGAATGGATGTTCTTAATTTGCAGATAAAGTGAACACTTAAACCAGTTTAAAATAAGTCTTCTTTCTATAAATTGTGAACATAAAGACATTATTGATTTTATTTTACCTTTCACTGGTTCCATTGTCAACTAACTGGTACATACAAAGCAACATGCACTATGTTTATGGAATTATCCTTGCAAGACTGAGTCATAGCACCAGGAATTATGAAGCAAAACAGTAAAACCCTAGATAACAAACTGTTTCAGATATATTCCTTGAAATGGTCTGCTATTATGGAAACAATACTGACAGCAAATATGCCATATCCAATAAATGAAAAATAGTCTGTAAATAAAGTTTCTTACTGCTATAAGGTAATCTTTGGGAAATGAAGGGCTTCAGTTAGTGAAGTATGCTGGACTGAAGAGCTTTGGGAGTTGAACAGGGAAGATTCTTAATATTTCAAAGTTTTAAAAATTATTGTGAGTTTGCATACAAAGCATGGATGAAAAAACAATAGGAAAGGACTCTGGATATAATTAGGCTTAATCACCTCAAGAAAGACATTAGATGTTAGAATACAGCTCACAATGATTAAGAAAGTATTTTCATAGCTGTAAAGTTGAAATAAAAAGTTGCAAAAAATAATTCTGATTTAGGCTTTTAAAAAGAAAGTTAAAACAGTTGAAGGGTCTTTAAACATACTGATAAAAAACCCCCACAAAATGACTGACACATCTATGTAGTGAAAATGAGATTCTAATTGCCAAAGACAATACTTTTCCTCCAGTACGATGATGATTTTAACACAAGAGACAAAGGCAGGAAAACTAATTGGAAAAAGGGAATGGGAGGATATCAGCTGTATAATCTATATTTAAATTTGCACCAGCACAGGCTAGGGGACGACTCGCTGGAAAACAGCTTTGCTAAAAAAAAGTACTTCGGTGCTCTGGTGAACAAGCTGAACACGAGCCAGCAATGTGCCCTTGCAGCAAAGGCCCACAGTGTCCTGGGATGCATTACGAAGTGTGTTGCCAGCAGATTGAGAGGGCATCCTTCCTCTCTGCTCAGCCCTAGTGGGACCACAGCTGAGTGCTGTTCCCAGTTCTGCACTTCCCTGTGCAAGGGAACATGAGCATACTGGAATGAGTCCAATGAAGGGTCACTAAGTTGTTTAAAGTATTGGAGCATCTGGCGTACCGTTGTATGAGCCTTTGAGAGGCTGAGAGCTGATATTGTTGAACCTCAGGAAGAGAAGGCTCGGGGAATCTTATCAATGTGTGGAAATACCTGAATGGGAGGGATTAATGAAGATGGAACCAGCCTTATCTCAGGGGTGTCCAGTGAAAGGACAAGAGGTAATGGGCACCAACTGAAATACAGGAAGTTCCATTTAAACATAAGGAAAAACTCTCTTACTGTGGGTGGTCAAACACTGGAACAAGGTGCCCAGATAGTTTGTGGAGTCTCCATCCCTGGCAGTAATTAAAGCCTAACTGGACACAGGCCTGAAAAACCTGCTCTAACTGACCGTGCTTTAAGCAGGGCATTGGACTAAGATGATCTCCAGAGGTCCCTTCCAACTCTGGCTGTTGTGCAGTTCTGTGAAATGCAGGAAATAAATGATCCAAGCAAGTGCAGACAAATTGCTTTGACCACAATAGGCACATTTTGAAAGAAAATGTAATTTGAGCTTTATCAGAAATACTTGAGAAATGGGACAAAATATAACATGAGTTTACTAAAGGCAGATTAATAAGGCATACCATCTAAACTGGTGTCCTTTTTTAATGATATAATTGATTCCCTAAAGAAGGGAAATGCAGTGTACTTCAGTAAACTCACAGTGTTATGCCACAAGGGAAATATCACATATTTAATAGGTTATAAATCAATATATTTTACTAGAACTGACTGAAAAATAGAACTTTCATTAAAAATAAAAAAAGAAAATCTCATTTTAAAATGGTTAATTTGGCAATACAACTACAGCGCCTTCCAGCCACTGCTGTTTGGTGCTTCATGCCTCGTTCTTCTCTGCTGTCCTTCATGTGATGATTTTTCATCATCCCTTTTTTCTTTTTTTTAATGAACCAAATATAGAGGACAGTGTGCTGTGAGTAAGGAGGGCAGCTGCTTACGCAGTTCAAGGAGAAAGAAGAGCGTCTCTCTGTGGGTACCTGAAGAGGGGGAGTCCTGCACAGTCTGTAAGCCTTCCTACTCTTGTTCCTGGCAGACGTCAAAGGATTTATTGCATATCATTATCACTGCAGGGCTAGAGGAGATGATCTCACTGTTTTTAAACATTTACAGGACTACCTGTGAAAGAGGTGGGATTAGAACTCAGGCCATGTCAGTTTGGTCCTCCTTAATTTATTTCTGTGATCACTTCTTCATTGTTTGCATTTCAGGTGGTGTACGATAGCGCTTTTTTCCCTTTATTGTTGTTGTACCTTCTGATCCTAATATTTACTTTTTCCCCCTCAATCTACTTTTCCACACAAACCTGCAGCTGAGTCTTTCTAAGTGCATGGCATGACTTCTTTTTCTTTCTGTGCTTCAACTTCCCATGTGTTTAAGTGCATACCTGTTGATTCATCCAGGTGAAACGAGATAAAGTATCAGGCTATCTAGTGGAAAAGGTGTCATGCTGAATTTGTGTGTATGAACGTCAACACATATTTCCCCTCCTTTAGAGGGACTTAAAGGTGTTATACAGTTTTCAATAGCTTGCTTGAAGAAAGCTAATATAGAGAATATGGCAAACTTTTCAGGTGATCTGATAATTTAAAAAATGTCTGAGGATCTTAAGATTTAGAATGTAGATAAATCCTGTTCTTGACAGATTTCTTCCCCCAATGGATATGATATAACAAAAATATTTGTTACTTAATTTTTCTTACCCCAGGCTTGTTCAGTTATGGAAACAAGCACAGCATGGTTGGGCTCTGCCACTGGGCTTCAGGATTTATTAAATTATATAACAAAGCCAAGTTTTCATCTACTTTAATTTATTCCAGTATAAAATTACTGTTGATAAAAATTAAGCCCCTTTTCACCTAAGTGCCAAGCCAGGGAATATCACAGACTTTTAAGACCACTTTTGCTGGTTAGTTTCTCCTTCTGAAATGTAAAATCTAGAGCAGATTCAGAGAGACAAAAACTAAATCAGAAAAATGAAGTCAAGCACAAATTTGACTAGATTTTTTAACAGGTTGTAGAAGAAAGCAAGTAGACAATTGCCATTTTGGCTAACTTCCAGAATGGCTAAGATTGAATAACTAATAAACTGTACATTCAAGCATAATTTTAAAATTACATTGGGATTTTTATAAAATAGAAGCGTATTTTCCTAGGTTTGTCTTACATGGTAAGAAATTATCTAAATGGATTGCCATGGGAAATGGAGCATTACCAGCCTGAGCAATTAAGGTGCAGAGTTAGAAGCAGGGCTAAAATCTAAGGGCAGAAAGGATATAATGAAAGCATAAAAATAATCACAGTCTTTTGATGAAAAAAGTAATTACGAACAACTTACAGAACTTAATTGTTACTCATTTAGGAAACATAAGGCCAAAACCAATGTAGACTGAACTGTTCAAAACCCATAGTTGTGTAAGTAGTGAAGAGTGAATAAAACTTGCCATAGCATTCTCCCACTCCATCTCCTTGTGCCAGTTTTATGTAAGGAAGAAAAGTAAAAAACCTCATAAGTGGTGAGGCAGAGGGGAAGACTGCACTTCAAAAAAATTATTGTTAGCTGATTTTGTCACCATGTCATGATGCATTGTCACAGCAGCAGAACAATATATATATAGTATTGACTAATAGTGCCAAAAATTCAGGCCAGAATTTTGTGTCATGAATTTCTAAATAGACTTTGGAATTCCCAACTCCTGAATGTCCAAATTTTCAACTTTAATATACTTTTTGATGTAATCCATTGGGCAGAAGCATAGAAGCTGCTTATGTTGAACAATCTGTCTTAAAAATATATACACTGAGTCTTCTTCTACTCCCTAATTCTTATAAAGCTTAAGATCACCTTCACTCTTTCTTCACCATTGCTGCAACATAGGCTGGTACTGGCCTGTGTTTGCCATATATCTTTTAAAAGTATGACAAATTTTTTGCTTCATAAAGTTTATAATAGCTGCAGACTAGAAAGCAGAGTAGAAATGAGACCTTTCTAAAATGCAGTTCTAGCTTGTCCATTGTTGAAAAATGAAGCTATGACTGCAATTCCAGTGCAGCTATTTGCAGTTCAATAGTATTTTTAATATTTGACCAAAGTTTTTTGTCCCTAAGACATTACCAAATATAAAGTGACATATTGGTTCCTTCTACTCCGCTAGATCCTAGTGTGGCCATTCAGTACAAACAGGAGTCTTAGAATAGTGTGTGTAGGCTTGAATTGTCAGAACTGAACTTCTCAGGCAAATTTTAACAGCAGAGATTGTATCTGCTCGTTATTACTGTTTTAAACAAATGTCTAACATTCTAATTTCTTGCTAGTGGACAAACACTTCATTGAAATATTGTTTTCAAAATCTGTGTCTCACAGAAGGTTACAATTTCAGTGTAGTGCCATCTTTAATTTAAGGCTAGATTGTGTAATTATTAGTGAAATGTTTTAAGGTTTCTGATGGGCTTAGAAGCACAAGTTAAACCCTTGCTCTGGAGTAATTCTGAGCATCCTGCTGCCCCTCTCTTGAGTCAGTTGACTGAGTTTTGGGGCAGTCATTGCAGGAAAACAAAGGTAATGGGATGTGGTGTTTAAATGCATTTCAATTGCATGTGCATCTGCATTGTCTACAGTGTTAGCTGGACTGATGTGATGAGTCACTTCTATTTGTCTAAATATTTTGTTTTATAGAAAAAGCAGTTATGACATCCTAGAAATCGAAGGCAGAAAAGCCTTAGGTGGTCAAATTGTTAGTGGTACACAGCTATTCTACCTGATACTCACTTAAAGGTATGCCCAAAAGAGTATGAGGCATTAGCATAGCTCTCCATTTCTGGGTTCCTAGCTGTTCAACAGCGTCATCAGGACTGTGAGAAACTAATGGCTGTCGGCAAGGACAGCTATCATCTTTCATATGATACCTAATGGCAAGATCATTTCAAATGGGAACTGGGTCAGCCAGCTGCATTCAGAAGTGTTTGGTAGGGAAAATGACCATACTGAGGTTAGGAGGCTGCTTTAAATCCCTGGATGGCTTTTGGTGAAAGTATAGGAGGTAGAAATTTCAGGCAAGCAAAATAAAACCTAGCCAGCCAGATGAAACTTAAACAATGAACCCTGGCAAGCCTACCCTGAAAATCTGGAGAGTCCCAAGTTTCTCTAGGTTCCCAATTTTGCTCCTGGAGCTTTGTACAGACACAGTGCTGTTCTGCATGCACTCAAACTAAATGTGAAACAGCCCTTAGGAGTGGCCCAGTGCAATAATTTAGCAGTGTGCAATGAAACTCGCTAAGGATTATGCTCTATTTCAGCTGAAAAATAATTGGAGTCTATACAGCATGCCAAAGCATTTCACTGCCAAGCCAGCCAAGTGTGTTGGCTGCAGTTTTAAGAGGAAGTGAAACCTTGAGTCACTACCAGATGCGCTGTGCTGATGGTGGTGGAGCCCAGGTATTCAGCAGAGGTGGCTGCTAAGAGATGAGCTGTTGTGGAGGATGGCACATTCCTCCTACGGTCTCAGAGGGTCTACACTTGGGTTGTTCTCAGGGAGAGGTGCTGCTCAAGCTTGAGGTATAATAGTGTAATCACAGCTGTCAGAAATGCAGGCCAGAGGATAACTTAATTCAATTTGTTTTAATTTTTTATATGGCTATGTTTTCAAAAGGGCTTAACAGCTGATAGCTCCCACTGAGAATAGTAAAAGCTGTTGGGAGTTGAGCACTTTTGAAAATCTGGCCAGCTGTGCCTTTTCAAAAAGCATTTCTAAAGTTTTCTTTTGCAAAGACTGAAAGAATGAGCTTGTCTCAGAAATTTGGACCTGAGAGACGACAACTGGAGCAGGACCATTTTTAGGGTGCTTTGGCCTTTCTTTTGTCTGGCCAGTGATTATGGCCCTGGGAGGTGAAGATGTACCCACATCACTGAGAGGCTCCAGAGCCATTGAGGAGAGGTGGTTGGGGTATTTCCAGGGTTGAAGTGTCAGCTCTCTAGGTAAGCGTAATATTCAAAGCTCACATGGACAGCCTCAATGCATTCCTTCCAGCCCTATTTCAGGGTTCTGTTATTTCAACTGAGACCATACAGAGAGAAAAAAATTATGGGACTGAGTGCTCCCCTCTATAGAAAGAAATGGAGAGGGGAAGGCTATGTTGTCTCTCTGCCTTAGATACCTCATAAAAAGAACAGAAAATTATTTCCTTTGAGAGACAACCTAGGGAGCACTGTCTGAACAGCTATTCTTGGACTGTAGATATTATAGGGAGCAAGCAGCAAGTATTAATACTCCACCTGAGCCTGTAGAACTCTTGAGGTCTAATATGGGATGCTGCCCAGCATTACTACCCATGTTACAATTATTTTGTTTGTTCGTTTTCACCTCTTGCTGTGATATTTGATGGACAGAAATTGCAAGTGCTCAAAGTGAACGACTGCTTTTCTAAATACTGCTCCAGGGTAAATGCCCGGTTATTTTCAAAATGACTAGTTATCAGTTTGAAAATAGAGTTAAAGAAGAGAACGTAGCTATGACTAAGCCGTCTGGGTCCCATGTACATAACTCTGGTGGGACAGAATGATAAAATGGGTTATCGAGTAGGAGGCAGCTACAGCAAGGAACAGCAAGCTACTAGTGGGGAGCACCTAGGGTTTGACACATACCCTTACCTTCTCAGACTTGCACTAGGGGTTGTGTCCCAGGTGGGGATTAGGAATTCAGGAAACATTATGCTACCTAGATGCACACGGTATTTGCTGCAACAGCAGTATCAAAAAAATCTAGGCTTTGTGTCGTAAAGCTTCTCACTCCCTGTTCTTCTGTCTGTGATTATGCACCTTCTCTCAAATCTCCTGAGAATCTACTGCTGTAGATAACTCAGCTAAAGAGAATCCAGAATAAATAAAAAAAATACTTCAGTAGTTATGCTCTTGAGTCCTGAACATCTTCAGTATGTTTGAAGCAAGAATATGTCACATTTAAAATGCAGACTACTCTGTGGATTTGCCTTACTGATGGTTCCTGAGAGCGGGATTTGTATTGTCCTTTGTTTTTTAAGTGAGTAGTATAAGGAATATTCATTCCTGCTCCCAGCTAATGAACTCTGCTTCTTTTGTTCTGTTTTGTTTGAACCTGGAGCCTGGTGCTGAAATGCCTTCTGACGGTGAACTACTACCATGTTTCCCCAAAAATAAAACAGGGTCTTATATTAAATTTGCTCCAAAAGTTTTGTTAGGGCTTCTTTTCAGGGGATGCCTTATTTTTCCATGAACAGCAAGCTACATTTATTCTTGAACAAAAAATCATTATTTATTCAAACATAGTCATGTCATCACATTCTAGAACATCATCATAACTCTCCAAACCCTGAATTCCATCGTGAATTTCTTGTGACTCTATTTCCTTTAGAACCATTGGCCCCAATTTCTCATGTCTAGCAATAGCGCTTTCCTTAAGTGAGCACCTCTTGTCCATGTAGCCTGGTAGTAGCGCATTGGCAACGCAACTGTCAGTGATTTTATCCCATGAATTCTTCACCCAAGTCACAACCTCTTGCAGTCTAGGCTTCACAAAGTTTCCACGTTGATTTCTCTCCGTTCTGTTTTCAATGTAGTCATTAAATTCCATGCGCAAATGGTCCTTGAATGGCTTGCTTATTGCAATATCAAGAGTCTGGAGATAGGCAGTCATTCCTGCGGGCTCTCACACACAGATCGGGTAGTCCTGCTGGCATCATTCCTGTCACAGGCGTGTTACATGCTGTCAGGTCCCTGGGCGCTCCTGCTGCTCTCTTCCACGTTCCACTGCAGCCACGTGTAGCGGTTGGCTCCCCCCATGACCAGAAGCAGCCACAACGCTCTGATATAATGGGCTCAGGAGTGGAGTGACACCAGCGGGACTACCTGGCCTGTGTGTGAGAGACCGGCAACTTGCCAACCCTTATTGTTTTGGGTCTCGTGGGGTCTTTTGAGTGTGATTCTTTCGGGGGTGTCTGCTTTCTTTGGTGAAGGGTCTATCTGTCCTGCTGCATTCTATTGCCAATCGATTTTACTTTTTTACATGTATAGCTGCCTGGACACTATTTAAACTGACTTTTTTTAATGAATTGTAACTAGGGCTTATTTTTGGAGTAGGGCTTATTTTCAGGGAAAAGGTAATGAACACTCAGAACAGTGCACCACCACTGTAGCAGGAAACCAATACTTCACTGAAGAAAGAAAATCCACAAACCTGGTCATTTGGGGGTGTGCGTTTGGTTTTGTGGATTTTGTTTTTGCTGGGGTTTTTTGTGCTTTTTTTTTTTCTTTTGAGTTTATGAGTTTCTAGATTTTGCTTTTGGTTTATTATATTTTATCATATGCTAACCTGTAGAAGAAACAGGACAAGCAGGTGCTAGCTAATACTTCTATGATGAAAGGGATGTTTTGGTATTTTGAAAAAAAAAATAAAAATCTGCTTGTATTTTGTCCTTTCAGTGAACGAATAAGGAGCATTTTATAAAGAGGTAAATCAGACCAATGAGAACTTACAGCAAAACCCAATGATAACAGCAAGGTCCCTCAGCTTCACAATGTCTTGATAAGACCTTTATTTAACTACTTGCTGCTCAGCCTTATCTTGCACTGTCATCTGGATAGAAAATCTCCCCAAATATGATATTCCATAAGCATGTTCAAAATGGCCCATTCATCCTAACATCAGGGCAGGCTATTCTTCTTTTGATTTCTTGAACTCATGTAGTTTTTCTGTGGAGTCCGACTGATAGTCATTAGAAGTATTATCAGATAAACCAGTGAAAAGACTAGGAAGTATGGTGATGTTTTTTTCTAAATTATGAAGTGATTTGCATATGGAAAAAGTTGGACAATTCTGGCCCGAGGATTACTTCTCAGCTTTCTTTAAATATAAATGATGTATTTTAGAATATTGTTTAGCTGGATAAGGGTAGAAAACTGTAGTTTGGCAAGATTTCTCAATGAAAGCTTCTGCAATGCTTTTTTTGTTCCTGAAATTATATAAGCTCAGATTTTTGAAACAACAGCACAATAAGACATTTTGCTCTACAAGGAACTGTGGTAACCCCATGAAATTATTGGTATGATCCATAGCCTGATGCCAGGCATCACATCTTTGCAAAAAGTAAATGCAGCCTAAGGATTGTCTATGCCTTCAAAAGATGTATAGACAGGATCAGGAGATAACATAGTCTGATGCTTTGGAAAAGGGAAAGGATGCTGTCTAAATGCAGAAAAAAAAAAGTAATAATGCCGTTCCGGTCATCCATTGCACAATGGTTTCCTTGTCACAACATGACAATATTATCTAAGGCAGATTCTGGGAAAATAAAAGATTAAGTGGGAAAAGAACTGTAGCAACCACTTAATGTCTGTAATAAACCAGTAGCTAGTAAAGCTAATTGTGATCTAAAATTATTGAAGTTACAGGAATTTTTTAATTTTATTTTTTTTAACTTACCTTTACATACTGGATTGTTACTATTGTTGTTCACCTGGCAAAACTGCCATTTATTGCTTACCTGGCTAGGTAGGTATCACTTCCCTACTTCTGATTCTTCTTTTACATCCCTCTGCTTTTCTAAGTCACTATCTTACAGACAAGCATCTCATACTCTGAGGTGCATATCCACAACTGAAAGTATCTGCCTATGTTAGTTGTAACAAATCTTTTAAAACAACAAGTTAATAAAGTTAGATAAAATATTTCTGAGGTTTTTTAGCTTAAATTAAATAGTTGGCTAAACTTTCCTCAGGCTGTAGCCAAGGTTTTTGATTTTACTAGCAAAACTGAGAAATGTGGTAAACTTCTTTTTAATATTAACTGGTCTGAAGTGATTAGGGACAAAAATGTGGGCAAGGCTTCAGTTTTCTTGAAGTTAAATTTATAGAATGATACAGAACACACTTGCATAGAAGCATTCCATATTATTTAAGATCAGATCACTGAGGTAAGTTAATGAATATTTTCCTTTAAGGAGGATTTTGAAAGCAATCAGAATACTGAAAAGTAGTGGAGGAAAATGGATTGTTCAGCACAGAAAACTGTATCTTTGGAGACAGAAAAAGCAGGAGTAAACAATTGCCAAAAGTCAAGGCTGAGCTAAATTTTGCAAGAGAGAAAAAAACCAAAACCAAAACCAAAACCCAAAGCAATTGTAGGTGCCCATACACAGAGAAAAAAAAAAGGAATGAAGAAGTGTGGGCACTGTTCAGGAGGGCTGGTATTAAAGATAATCTAGTTATGGTATTAAAATTAATCACAGTCATAGGATAATATAGAATCATAGAATCATAGTATCATAGAATCATTAAGGTTGGAAAAGACCTCTAAGATCATCGACTCCAACCATCAGCCCAACACCACCATGTCTCCTAAACCATGCCCTGACGTGCCACGTCTACATGTTTTTTTGAACACCCCCAGGGATGGTGACTCCACCACCTCACTGGGCAGCCTATTCCAATGCCTGACCACTCTGTCAGTAAAGAAATTTTTCCTAATATCCAATCTAAACCTCCCCTGATGCAACTTGAGACCATTTCCTCTCATCCTATCACAGGTAACTTGGGAGACGAGACCAAGGTTAGACAGGGTCTTTGGAAATCTTCTAGTCCACTCCCCTGCTCAAAGAAAGACCAAATTTAGAACAGGTTGCTTAAGGCCTTGTTCAGTCAAGTTTTGAAAATCTCCAAGGATGGAGATTTCTAGCCTTTCTGAGAAATCTGCTCTAATGTTTGGCCTCATTGTGAAGAGCTTCTTTCTGATCTCTGATCTCTGATTGGAATTTCTCTTGTTGCAACTTGTGTCTGTTGCTTCTCAACTTATCACTCTGCACCTCCAAGAAGATTCTGGCTCTGTATATACCTATATTCCCTGTATATTCCCTATACCCTCCTTCTAGGCAGTTGTCTACAGCAATAGCATCTTTAGCCTCTGCTTCTTAAGACTGAATAAGTTCATTTCTTTCAGCCTTTCCCTTATGTAAGATCTATACCCCCATAACCCTTACGTGCTTAATGCTCGACTTGTCCCAGTATATGTCTTTCTTGTACTGAGGAATCCAAAACCAGACATAGGTCTTTAGATGCAGTCTCAGAAGAGGTAAATAGAGTGGGAGAATTACTTTCCTTAACCTGCTGGCTATTCTTTTGCTATTACAGCCCGCTATATCCTTGGCCTTCTTTGCAGCAAGGGTTCACTGCTGAGTTGTGTTCAAACTGTTCTCCAGGGGGACCACCAGATCCTTTTTGGCAAAACTGTTTTCTACTACTTGGACCACAGACATTGGTCCAAGACCGTGGTATTCCATCCAAGTGCAGGATTTTGCTTTTTCGTTTTCAGAAGTTAAGGAGTTTCTATCCATTCATTACTCCAGTCTGTTGAGGTCTTCCTGAATAGCAACCCTGTTACTGAAGGTGTGAATCACTTTATCCAATTTGTTATAATCTGCAAACTTGTGAAGAGTCCAAACATTCAGGCTGTTAATGAATGTATTAAACTGTATTTGCCCGAGTATCAGCCTTTGATAGGACACTGCTGCCAGTTAGACTTTGTACTACTGATCCCAAACCTTTGAGCCAGCAATTCAATCCATTTTCCCCCACCTTTTTGTTTGCTTACCTGGTCCCTATCTTCCCAGTTTGACTACAAAGGTACTGTGGGATATGTACAGATTCTGCGATGGTTTGCCTTGGTTGTGAAAAAAATTGAATTGGGAGCAAACCCAGGATGGCTGCCAATGGAGGAAATTCTACAACTGAGGAGGAAGCTAAGCTCAAAGAGCTTTGTGACATGACCCCTAGTCACAAATCCCATAACAAATAGTTGTAATAACTCTGCCAAAACTAAGTGATATTGTACAGTTGTTAGCAAGCTCTCTCTTCCCGCTCTCTGCACGCACACACACACAGGCACACACACACAGACACAGATGGAGACATGAACACACATACCATGAAAGTGTCAGGAGTTACCGAGGCTGCCATCATCATCTGAGCACTATTTGAGTGTTATTCCCAGATGCAGAACAAATTTAAATCTATCGATAATTAAATATACAGAGGTTAAAAGAGAAAAGGAATAAAATAATTCATTAATTTACCATAAGTAGATTATGCCTGACTTTCTGATATCTGATGTTGAAAACAGAACATTCAGAAACAAAGTTTGAGAGGAATAACCTACATGAATTTGATAGGATGCTGCATGGGAGGTTGCAATACTGAACAGTTCTAGAAAAACTGTAATATGTGTAAGTATATTGAAGGTATTATTGAATGGAAGTTACTGGTGGAGCTCCAGATAGAGAATTCCTGGTGGAGTTCCTAGTGGAGGTTACTGGTAGAATTTTACATTCATTATAAGGAAAGATGATGTCTTTCTCTAGAAAACTCTCTGAACTATTGAAGGTGACTTTGTATGGATGACTAGGGCTTAGATGACTAGGGCTTAGATAACTAGGGCTTAGACGCACACTTTTCTGTTGCCTTTTACCTCTATTTTTACAAGTATACACAGGTAGAGCAAGTTCACATTGCTACCATCTTCATAGTATTTTTCTCCTTACACATGTCCAGTTGGATACAAAGCAGTGGAAAACCCAGTCCCACAAGAGGAAACAAGTTTAAGAGATATGTAAATGGGGTTGTAAAATTACTTCAGTATTTTTTCACCCAGGATAATATCCATGACAGAAAATACATTTTGCAGCATATCTGATTGGTACTTAAAGGTGCAGAATTGGTCTGGCTAAAAACTTAGAAAAATAAGAGATTGTAGGTGAGAGAGGTGTTCATGGAGAAGAAGGTAAACTCTATCAGTATAGAAAATCTCTAATTTCTAACTATGCAGAGCTTAACTATTAAGCATCATTCAGCCCACCCCCGGAAATGGAGTTCTATGACAAAGTTGCAGAATTTTTGCTAGATCATCCAGTCTTGAATTAAAGTATTAAGGAGGTCGGTTGAGGCATGGGACTAGGGATCATGTCAGAATAGGTGAGCTTACTCTTGTGAGGTTCAGCTTAACAGAAGCAGGGACGTTGTGCCCTGAAATGTGTCATATATAAGTGAAAGAGATGTGCTGATAATGTTCACTGTATAGGACTGCTGTGGCTGACAAAATTAGAAGGTCTCACATCTGAAACAATACAGTTGCAACACAGACCAGCATGAAAAAAAAAGCTTGACTCTATAATAATATAACATGCAAGATGGTTAGGAAATATGGTACGCATTTTTACTGTTTGAT